>CM061063.1:219075722-219333222 GCA_030762895.1 Sophora flavescens
TGCTTTCACACCTTCTTAAGCCGAAATTGGCTGGGGAGAGGAAAGGTTCCCTTCCCTTTTTTAGGGTACTCCAGGAAACAGATCCAGTGGAGACGGGGTGGGGCTTGTAGCTCAGAATATTAGAGCACGTGGCTACGAACCACGGTGTCGGGGGTTCGAATCCCTCCTCACCCACAACCTATCCAAAAGGGAATTTACCTCTGGAGGTAGAAAAATCATGATCGGGCTAGCGGACCAAAAGCTCTGGAACATCGGTGTGGGTATTTTGTCGAAATGGAATAGCCTTACATTACTGTTTTCTTTTTTTAAATAAAAAGAAAACACAAAACAAAATTTTTCGTAAATGGTGGAAATTATTAAATAAATATAGTATGCCCTAATCTTTGAATCCGCTTATTTTTTTGTTTTACGCCTCGTAATTCTCCCTCATTAGGGCTTGGACAGAATAGCAGAGCAAGTAAAGTGTTAGTAGCATAGCAAAAATACGTTCCTCGTCATTAATATGTTTGCTCGCAGTAATTGTGGTCTCTCGGGAGAATTGATGACTGCATCAAAGATGCACTTGCTCTTACTAGTACATCTGAGAATTCTTAATTGGTTAGTTTAAATTAAATAGCCCCAGACTGTGGAACAAAGAAGTATTCCAAACCTACACCGAGGTATTGACGACGATTCTCAAATATCGCAGAACAGAATGGGATACGATGAGATAGAATGAAATAGAAACAAAGAAAGATAGGGGGAACGGAACGAGTTACCTACTCTTAACGGTCAAAAGCAAACCCTTTCATTCCAAATTCTATAATTCGGAATGAATCAAATCTCCCTTAGTAGGATTCGAACCTACGACCAGTCAGTTAACAGTCGACCGCTCTACCACTGAGCTATTGAGGAACAACGGGAAATTCGAGCTCATAGTGTTCAATTCCCGTTCTCAACCCATGACCTATATGAGCTCAAAGTTTCCTTCGTGACTCGTGGAACTTCTTCGCAATGGCTCCGTTCCATGCCTCATTTCATAGGGAACCTCAAAGTGGCTCTATTTCATTATATTCCATCCATATAATAATTCCACTCATTTAATATCCCTCTCTTTGGTGTCATTGAGATAAGAGATGTCGTTTCTACTCTATCTCTTTCTATATATATGGAAATTTTAAAAATCATTCTATAGTAGAATAGTTTAGAATTATATAGTAATTATATAATAGATTATATAGTAGAATAGTCCAAAAATAGAAAGAGAGGTTTGCGATGATTTTGCAATCTTTGATACTGGATAATCTAGTATCCCGATGCATGGAGATAATGAATTCGGTTGTTGTGGTCGGACTCTATTATGGATTTCTGATCACATTCTCCATAGGTCCCTCTTATCCCTTCCTTCTTCGAGCTTGGGTTATGTAAGAGAGGATCGAGAAGAAAGCATCAGCAACAACTGGGTTTATTGGGGGACAACTCATTATGTTCATATCGATCTATTATGCGCCTTTGCATCTAGCATTGGGTAGACCTTATACAGTAACTGTCATAGTTCTACCGTATCTTTTATTTCATTTCTTGGGCAAGAATCACAAACACTTTTTTAATTATGGATACAAGAATCCAAATTCAATACATAATTTTAGCATTCCAAAAATATTCTTTAATAATCTTATTTTTCAGCTATTAAACCCTTTTCTTACCAAGTTCAATGTTAGTTAGATTAAGATTAACGACCATTTATATGTTTCTATATTTATATATATTCAATACAATATATTTTATGTTGGGTGAATTGTGACCTCGTACGATCGTGTCAGATGAGCAATAGCTGCTTCGTCACAGTACTTACTTATGGGCTAACGGGTCACACTTTGGCCAAGTATCCTACAAAGAGGCTCCCGAGAGCCAGAAGTATTAAAGGAATGGCCATTGGAATGGGTGCATCATGACATCGTAAGATGTCTCGCCCGAATGAATTAGTTGGTACTAGAAATGTTAGAAAAAGTGAACGAAAAGAGTAATAAGAAGTGAAAAGGACAGAGACACTTCCCAACCAGAAAGCAAAATTCCAACTGATGGAATACTTAGTTTAAGTGAGCTCTAATATCACATCTTTGGAATAAAATCCAGTTAGAAAAGGAAATCCAATTAGAGATAAGCTGCCCATGAGCATTATGGCATAGGTAAAAGGGAACAAGGAGTCAAGTCCCCCCCATCTTCCGTATATCTTTCTCATCCGACATGGCAAATAGACATCCACAGGAATTAGCTCGTCCACGCCCTGAACAGTGCTATATGAATTGGTACTGAACATCCCCCTTGTAATTGTACAGGCTCCCATAGCAATAACATATTTGGGTTAGGGCATTTTCTTATACAATCGAACTAAAGAATGAGCCATTTTCATAGTTACTGTGCCCGCTGTTAAAATTAGGTATGCATGCCTAGGACTAGATCGTGGTACCAGTCCATAACGATCAAAGTGGAATCGTGATCCTATTAATGAAGCAAATTCAATGAAGCAACAACTGGTACCATAGAGAAGCGGTCATAAACTGGATTGTCTTGACCAATTTGAAAGATCATTTAATGTAGTTGTCACTTTGAATCAATAGAGAACCTCTTTCGCTAAGTCCTAGGATGACGGAAAACATCATTGAATCGAGCACTACCCCTAATGGTCCAAAACTTATTTTGGGGTCTTACGACACTTAGTTTGGTATGAACAACAGTCTATAACTGTCCATTTATATAAATTTTAGAAAATTGTTGTAACACTTCCCTTGGCATTACATGGTTCCATCCTTTATTTCTACTTAACGCGGAAAATAATACACTTTTCGCTGGTTACTTTTGGAAAAACTTACATAAAAATAAATGTTCGCCCAACGATACTAGTATTGTAACCTTCACAGATATATAAGCAACATATATATATAATATCATGCATAAACTATACGAAGACCCCTATAACCAGGGTCATCATAACAAAGTCATATCGTGGGTTAGAAAATATATACAGACATAGGTTCACAAAAATAGGGGTCCATCAGAGAAAGCCACTAAACAAAATCTTGTCTCTCATCAGTCAGATATACAGAAAACCCCATGGAGTTAGCACTACCTCAAAAGAACTAAGCTATCAACACCCTACGACCTTTCAGATATGTCCATTGGGGAGATCTCCATGATCATCCCCAAGGTCCGACGGGGCTGGCGAAAATCCTCCCTCAGCATCAGCCTCCACATGCTCCATTTGCTCGTCGAGAGGATCGTACTCTGGTACCTCGCCCTCCGACTCCTCCTCGATGAGATCCGCCTCAGGAAGTGCCTCGGCGACCAGGATGTCATCATCTGTAACCCCTCCGCGCATTACATGGATATCTTTTAACTCATTTCGGAACTTAAATAAAAAGAATTTTGCGGGTTTGCTTTCGGAAAATAATTTATATAAGTACTTAAGTGTCAGAAAATGGGTATAAAATTTATTTTCATGCGGTTGTGGTAAGAACTTAAACATATTATAAGATAATACCACCACATGTTCACCTATCACTGTATAGATTCTGGTCATATATGTATAAATTGTCACGGCCCAAAAACCTAAGCCGTTACCGACGCACAGACTTACAATCCTAGCCTGGCAAGTCTATTTTCTTTAGAAACATACTTGAATACAGATCTATAATTTTTTACAAAAATCTGATAGAGTCTCCTCTGTAATTTCAACATCCCAAACAAAAACATATGCTAATATATTTATATTTTCATCCAAAAGAAAGGATCTCTGAGCCATAAACATTCTATCCAAAATAAAGGCTCTTTGAGTCATAAATATACACAGTAGCATTACTCAACGTCTTAAAAACCTACGCTGGTCGTACTGTGAGACTCTTATTGGAAAAGACCTCCATGGTCATTCCAGTTACTCAACCTTCTTTAAAAGTCGAGACCAATCCCTCCGATTTTGGGTCAGAGAACACCTCGGCATCACCTGCAGTCATGTACCAAAGTACAACACAAGACCACACAGATATATTGCAATGGTGAGTTACCAATAGATGAGTATATACATAGCAGTTATATATTTAACATATAAACAGCATCAATAATACCAAGATAACCACACATGTAATTACAGTCATATTTACCTCATAAGGTTTTCAGATTTAACGATTTTACCATAGATTGTATCTTAACACTTCAATATCCACTTTCCAACACAAATCTCCGGAGATCCTAACTTCCCTTCCTCGAGCATGATAGGCCGCGATAATTCCTATAACACAATTGTTTCGCGTTGGGTGGCCTCTCCACTGGGTCCTTTCCCCAATTGTTCTAGGATTTTACGTATCACCTAAATAATACAGAATAGTTCCTGATAGAGTACATTTCGAGCAGGGTTGCCGATTTCTACATCCGAGGGTGATACGCCCCGAATATCCACGTAGGTTTTCGAACCCGAATGTCCCTTAAGACCCAAAGACCCAAGAACCTGTCTTTGGTCCAAACCATTTAGTTTTTTAGTTCACTTTGAGTGACACTGACTCGGTAAATAACAGCACGTCTGCCAGAACATCTTTCAGATATTAAATAAACTTTTAATATCAATTGAGTTTTAAACTCTCACTAAAGATTTTTCAAAATCTTTTATCAATATACTCTAGTCCGACGTCTCGGAACTCTAGGTCCTAACATTAGGAAGGCTAGTTCGGCTTCACCGTAATCAGAATCTAGTCTGAAACCTCAGCACGAAATCTAGTCATTTTATGTTTCCTTTCCATTTGCCAATGAAAGCCAAAAAAATCACGTTCCCGCTTTTCTGTGTTCACATATTTAATAAAACCAAGGTTTCTCATTATAAGCTATGACCAACGTCATGCTTCAATCAACTTCATAATTTAACAACACGGACAAGTCACACACACACACACACACATATTCCTCAGAGAAACCGACAGTTTCAAATCTCAGCATCATCGTAACATATATATATATATATATATATATATATATATATATATATATATATATAGAGAGAGAGAGAGAGATTCGAAGTCAATCAACATATTATAAATTATCACAAGCAGTCTATAACATTAAATATATAACGGCTAGTAACTCCTCAGGCTAACTCCCTTTACCTTTGTAGGCCAGAAAAAGATCCTTTACTCCGGTTTCCACAGTTTTCTCCCTATCCAATGAAACTTCGCAAGACTGGATGGTCACTAACAACTTGAAAACTTGTAACACACGCAAATAACTCAACGACAACTTCCTAACATGAAGTTCCTGTTTTCCCTAAACAAGCGCAATCACGAGCAAAGACCAGAGAGCGTCCAAGCACATTCAGTCAGCCAAACGACATAGCCACAAATTAATAATCCTCAAGACGTAAAATCAGAGGAAATTATAAATTTAATTTAACAAAACATAACTGATTTCTAATAAAATCATATTTGAAGTTAGGTCACCTAAACAAAATTTTGGGGAAATCCGCAAATAAGAGAAACTTTGAAAAATTGACATAACCAATTTAAAATTAACATCATCAAATTGAGGATTTATGACCCAATTTGACAGTTTAGGTTAGGGTTTAAAAATTGGGAATTTAGGTTTCCAATTCAATTTGGGGAAAATTAAATCTAGCCAAACAACAATGAAATTGGCTTAGGGAACCACAAATTCATAGTCCCAATTACATAAAACAACTTTTAATTTCAGATTACAGTATGAAATCAAAGATGTAGGGTTAGGGTTTTCAAAATAAATTGGGGGATTTTCAATCTGAGATACATGAGAGGATTTTTACTCACCCAAGGGAGAAGATGTCATGGTGGTGACTAGGGTGGTGAGCGGCGGCAGTGGCGGCTCCGGCATGGTGGAGGTTGCGGTTTTCCTTACCAGAAGAGGGGTTATGGACTGCACTTCAAAAGAATGAGAATCGGCCAAACAGAACAGAAAAGCAAAGAGCGGCACAGTGGCCGGAAAGACGTACCGCGACGGCGAGGTGCAGGCGGCACTCGCCGCGGAGATACTGAGACGCGATGGCGGAACAGACAGACATGTGGGGAAGGAGCTGGTTCGCGGGTTCCTCTCTTACTCACGTCGATGCATAGCGGTCGGACGGTGGCTGCAGGTGGAGGGGCGGTGCCGGCTAGAATAGAAGGAACGGGGTGAGGTTGGAGGGAGGAAGAAGAAGAAGGTAGCAGGAGAGAAAAACAAAAGGGAAAGGAAAGAATGAGAGGGGAGTATCGGGTCTGATACTAGAAATCAATTGTGACAGATATATATTTTCAAAATTCAAATTAGAGTCAAGGTTGATAGTTGAACTGATCAACTAAGAAAATCAACGGTCTAAAATTAATCTCCGATTAATTCCAAACTAGTTTATTTTTAACTCTAAAAATTAAATAGAGTAAAATATGAAAATAATTTCTTTCAACCATATTATTTTAAATATTTTTTTTCCTAAACAAGTACTAATAGTGACAATAACATAACGTTATTGTCTAGTAAACGTGCATACACTGAAATAAAGCAGTGCTAACGCACTTAATAAAATCATTTTTAAATTAGTAATTAAAATTACTCAAAAAAAACCACGTAAAAATAAATTAAAAAAATGATTATCCAGATAATTACTCAATCCAAATAAAATAATATAAACATATAATATTTACTGTTATTGAAGAACAGTAAAAACCGGGGTGTTATATTACTACCCTACTTAAAAAAATTTCGTCCTCGAAATTTCGTGAATTGAAACTAGACAGGATCTTGTAATTACTTCTCAATCCCAAGATCCCACGTTGTACTTCGCTTAGATGACTTTCATAACTTACTAACAAAATTCATACTTATTCTTCGTTCTAATTATCCTCAATTCATACTTCCGATCATTAACAATTTTATCTTAATCTTCTACAATGCTTGGACTCGTGCAAAGAATTACCCTTCCAAAGGTTATTTAAACTGCTTATATTTTAAATGATAAGTAGACTGGTTTTCCTTAGTAGACGAGGCTATAAATGAATACCTAAATAACTTGTTAGGTATAGCAAGCCCAAATACTTGAAAATAAGCACATCCATCCTACCACGTCAGTAGACGAGTGCTATCCTTAAAACTCAAGTATACATTCATAATGTCTAACTAAAATTCAGTAAACGTCCATATGCCACATCACTGGACGGAGGTTCTCTAAGGACTTAGCAAGTCCAAAGACTTGTGTGGACGAGCGCCTCTACCATATTAGTAGACGAGTGCTTCTGTCAATTCAGTGGACGAGCGCTTCTACCACATTAGTAGACGAGCGCTTCTGTCACATCAGTGGACGAGCAGAATTAAACTCTTGTATAGATGTGTTCTTAAAACTAAGTAGACGGCTATATATGTTCTATATGTTTGCTACCTTGAATATGAGATTTAATGCAATCTGGTCCACAATGAATTTATTTCAAATGATTGATATTTATTTCAAATGAATATCTGCTCTTACCATTTGTCTTTATTCGATTTAATGTGTTGTTTCCCTTGAGAAAACTCATAGTACTATCAAGGTAATAGAAAAAGCAAATAGTACAATTGGAATTGCAAAACGATCTGTACGATGACATCTTTCTGCTGAACAAAAGCTGGGTTATACACAAAGGAAGAAAGAAAGCTTTTAAGCCACAATTGCTCAGAACAGTGAGCCACCATTTTGTGATTTTTTGATAACCAAGGATACTTTTCAACTCGCCAAAATCAAGCTATCAGTCACAACGGATATCAAGCATTAAATACTATCTGTAAACGGGATTATTCAAAGTAACCGTTGAAGAACTACAAGAGCAGAAGAAGATCACTATATAAGTAGAAGACCTCAGATACTGAAGAATAACTTTTGCGAGCCTAACTTCTGCCAATACAATTCTTGTGAAAACAAGCTCTTATTCTTTCATTCTTTCAAAAGAAAAAGTCTGTAATCTTTTATTTTGAATATTGTTGTAATATTCAACTGATCTTAAACTGTCATACTCTCACACTTAGTGAGTTAAGAAGATCAACTTTTAAATCTCTGTGATAGAGTTAGAGCCTGAAGAGGCTTGGTAAGACAGGAATACTTGTAGCCTGAAGAGGTGTTGAATACTTGTTGAGTAATCTATTTGGAGAAATAGGGAAAAAATCCTTCAAGTCGAAGGGACTGGACGTAGCTCTTGGTTGGAAGGGAATGAGCCAGGATAAAATCTCTTGTGTGAATTTTCTATCCCTAAACTCTTCAGTTTTTATTTGCTTATACTAACTGTGTGGTTTTGATATTGCTTTTGTTAATATTTTAAAAAGGATTTCTTGTGTGCTTAATCTTTTTATCTTCTGCTTGTGAAAAAGTTGTTCAAAAGGTTTTTTGCGAAAATAGTTAACAAACACAATTCAACCCCCCCTCCTTCTTGTGTTTGCCTATGCCAACTTCAGTTGGTGTCAGAGCTCAGCCTTGACAGGGTTAAGCATCTAACAAGTGCTTAGGCAGTACGATCCTACAATCATGGATGCAGAAGGACAAGCTATCGATAGACCTCCTCTCTTCGATGGAACTGATTATGATTATTGGAAAAAGAGGATGACGGCATTCTTGGATGCATAGAATGCTAACATCTGGGAACTAATTGAAAATGGCTACACTGAGCCAAGGAGTGAAGATGGAGCTATAGTGCCTAGAGCTGAATGGACTCAAGAGAAGAAAAGCCAACATCAACTAAACTTGAAAGCTAAGCACTATCTCATGTGTGCTATAACCAGATCTGAGCATGACAAGGTTCATAGTTGCAACACAACTAAAGAAATCTAGGATACTTTTGCACTAGCTCATGAAAGTTCCTCACAAGTAAAGGAATAAAAGATAAGCATGCTGGTTCACCAGTATGAGATATTCAAGATGGCAGATCATGATGGCAGATCATGAACTATAGATCAAATGTTTGGAAGATTCCAAACAATCACCAACAGTCTCGGGTCTCTTGGAATGGTCTATGAAAATAGAGATCATGTGAGAAAAATCTTGAGAAGTCTCTCAAAGCAGTGGAGATCGAAGGTAACGGCTATCTAGGAAGCAACGAATTTGAATACTCTTTCTCTGGAAGAGCTTCTGGGGTCATTAAAAGTTCATGAACTTGAACTTAATAAAGAGGAAAACTCTAGAAAATTAATGCCCATTGCCTTAAAGGCCAAGAAAGCTAGTTCCTCAAAGATGCTTGAAGTTGCTGAGTCTTCAGATGAAGCTGATTCATCATATAATGAAGATGACTCAGATGAGGATGAACTATCTTTCATCTCCAGAAAAATTCACATGTGGAGAAAGAAAGGTGGATTCAGAAGGAAGCACCTCAACAAAAAAATTCTCCAAGGAGAAGTCAGATTCCAAGGAGAAAGGCCCACCCCTGTGCTTTGAATGTAATAAACCAGGGCACTTCAAAGCTGACTGCCCAGAGCTGAAGGAGAAAAATAAATTCTTCAAAAAGAAGAAAGGCTTGATGGCTACTTGGGAGGATCTTGACCTGTCTTCTTCAAATGAAGAAGATGAAGCAGGAGAAGAAGCAAACATTTGCTTCATGGCTGACACTGGATCAGAAAGTGAATTCACTGATGCTGAGGTAATAGAATCTGATCCATCCACTCTTCAAACTATTTTTGATGAATTGCTGCATGAATCATGCATACTATCTAAAGAGTATAAGAGTTTCAAAAATAAGTTTATTAAACTTTCTAGAGACTATGATAAGGTCTGCACAGTAAATCAAAACCTTAGGGATGAGAATGAAACAATAAAATCAAACAATGCTAGTCTGACTGACAAGACTAACTATAAGTCTAATAGCTCTTGTGAAGTTGAAAAACTGAAATAAGATGTGACATACTTGACAGACTCTCTGTCAAAAATGGTTAGTAGCTCAGATAAATTAAATCTTATATTAAGATATTCTAGATCACCACATGACAAATCTGACATTGGTTATGATAAAGAGAAGCAAGATGCATCTCTGAATAAACCAAAAGTGCATACACAATATAAGGCTTTTAAAGCCCGTCCACAACATACTAAGTCAAAACCAAGCCCTTCCAATACTTACTGCAAAGTATGTGGAAAAAGTGGGCATGTGTCATCTAAATGCATACATAACAAGCATGCAAAGCATTCACGACCTATGATCACTAACAAGAAAGGACCCAAGTCAATTTGGGTACCTAAAGATAAGATAATCCCTGTTGCAGATCTGCTTAATAACAGGAAAGAAACAGAAGTCCTGGTACTTGGAAAGTGGATGCTCACGACATATGACAGGAGAAAGGTATATATTCCAAGACCTTAGACCCAAAGATGGTGGCTGGGTCACTTTTGGAGGAAATCAAAAAGGAAAGATCATTGGTATTGGTAAAATTGGTAAACATCCTTTTCCTTCCATTGATAATGTTCTGTTAGTAAATGGTCTTAAACACAATCTGCTTAGCATTAGTCAATTATGTGATAGTGGGTTTTCTGTTTCATTTAATAAGAATATGTGTTTTGTCAAGAAAGCTGATGGATCACTCTTATTCACTGCTCAGAGGCAAAGCAATCTGTATAAGATTGACTTAGAGGACCTCTCAAATCAAAGTGTGTCATGTCTAGTGACCATTGAGGATGTACGATGGATTTGGAACAAAAGGTTGGGTCATGCAAGTTTGAGATTAATCTCAAAACTGAAAAAGCATAACCTTGTAAGAGGACTACCAAACCTTAGTTTCAAATCTAATGCTCTCTGTGATGCATGTCAGAAGGGAAAACAAGTCAAAGGTTCCTTTGAATCTAAGAATGTTGTTAGTACTAACATACCACTAGAGTTGCTACACCTTGATCTCTTTGGCCCAACAAGGACTGCCTCTATCAGAGGAAAGAAATATGGTCTTGTCATAGTAGACGACTACACTAGATGGACATAGGTTATGTTCCTTGCTCACAAGGATGAGTCATTCAAGGTCTTTTCTGTATTCTGCAAACGTGTACAAAATGAAAAAGGCATGTGTATAGCTTCAATTAGAAGTGACCATGGGGGAGAATTTGTCAATGAGCTATTCCATGAATTTTGTGAAGAAAGTGGTATTCAATACAATTTCTCAATACCAAGAACACCACAGCAAAATAGTGTGGTAGAGAGAAAGAACAAATCTCTTCAAGATATGTCTAGGACTATGCTCAATGACAATTTTGTCCCTAAGCACTTCTGGGTTAAAGCTGTGAACACTGCCTGCTACATTCATAACAGAATATACATTAGACCTATTCTGAATAAGACTCCTTATGAATTGTGGAAAGGTAGAAAACCCAATATTTCAAACTTTCACCCCTTCAGATGTAAATGATATTTTTTGAATACAAAAGATCAACTTTGTAAATTTGATGCTAAAGTAGGCAATGCAATCCTTGTAGGATTTTCTAAAACTTCAAAAGGCTTTAGAGTTTATAATTCTAGAACTTTAGTTGTAGAAGAATGTATTCATGTGAAATTTGATGAAAAACAGCCTGATAAGGATCTATCAGAGCTATATGAAGCTTTTAAAGATCTTGATCTAAACATTTCAGGAGAGAAACCAGAAATCAAGACTGATATCCAAGTAGATGACACTTCTCAACAACAACCTGAAACTTCTGCCTCTCAACAGGAAAATGCTCAGAAATCTTGGTATTTCAGAAATTACCATCCTCAAGATCAAATCATTGGTGACCCTAATGACAAGCTGAGAACTAGGTCAACCTTCAGAGAACAAAGTGATTCTGCTCTTGTCTCTGAATGTGAACCAAAGACAGTGGATGAAGCTCTACTGGACGAAGAATGGATTCTTGCTATGCAAGAAGAGCTAAATCAGTTTGAGAGAAGTGAAGTCTGGATGCTCGTACCCCTGCTTGAAGACGGGTCAGTCATTGGAACAAAGTGGGTCTACAGAAACAAGCTTGATGAAGATGGTAAGGTTATGAGAAACAAGGCAAGACTTATTGCTCAACAGACTATACTGAAACATTTGCACCAGTTGCTAAACTAGAAGCTATAAGAATTTTAATATCGTTTGCTGCACATCATAGCTTTATGCTTTTTCAAATGGATGTTAAAAGTGACTTCTTAAATGGATTTATTAATGAAGAAGTATATGTCATGCAACCTCCAGGGTTTGAAAATACAAATCACCATGAACATGTTTATAAGCTTAAGAAAGCATTGTATGGACTTAAGCAAGCTCCTAGAGCTTGGTACGATAGGTTAAGTACGTTTCTAATGGAAAATGGTTTTAATAGAGGAAAATTAGACACAACTCTATTTAGAAAATCTATTGTCATATTTCATTATAGTACAGATTTATGTTGATGATATCATTTTCGGTGCTACTAATGAATCTCTATGCAAGGAATTTTCTAAGATAATGCAGAATGAATTTGAAATGAGCATGATGGGAGAACTCAAATTCTTCCTTGGACTTCAAGTTAAATAGTCTATGGACGAGGTGTACATCCATCAGACTAAATATACAAAGGAACTTCTAAAGAAGATTAAGATGGATGATTGCAAACCGATGAATACCCCTATGCATCCCACTTCAATACTGAACAGAGATGATAAAGAGAAAAAGGTAGACCAAAAGGTATATAGAGATATGATTGGATCTCTTTTATATCTAACTGTGTGTAGGCCTTATATAATGTTTAGTGTTTGCTTATGTGCTCGTTTTCAATCTGATCCTAGAGAGTCTCATCTCTCAGCATTTAAAAGAATATTTATATATTTAAAAGGTACTACTAATATGGGTTTGTGCTTTAAGAAAAATGATGATTACAAATTAGTTGGTTTTTGTGATGCCGACTATGCTAGAGATAGAATTGAAAGAAAAAGTACCAGTGGAGGATGTCACTTCATTGGAGCCAACCTAGTATCATGGTCAACCAAAAGGCAAAGTACCATTGCTCTATCAACTACTGAAGCAGAATACATATCAGCTGCAAGCTGTTGCTCACAACTTCTATGGATCAAACATCAATTGGAGGACTACAATGTATTTGTAAGTACTATTCCACTTATGGGTGATAATACTGCTGCAATCAATTTATCTAAGAATCCAATATTGCATTCTAGAGCTAAGCACATAGAGATTAAATATCACTTTATTAAGGATTATGTGCAAAAAGGTGTGTTTGATGTTCAATTTATAGATACTGACCACCAATGGGCAGATATCTTCACTAAACCTCTTGCTGAGGACAGATTTATCTTTATAACAACGCATTTGAATATGTTGTATGTGGATTAAGTTAGTATAATTATTGTTAAATTGATCGTCCATTGCATGTTCTCTCTACACGTCTACTAGTCATGATGTCTAGAGCAAGTGGAATCTACGCGTCCACTACCTATGTCTTTGTACGTCCACTCTTAGTCTTGTGTGGACTCGTCTATGCATACATTTCTTAATTTTTTCTTGAACACTTTTAGATAAAACTCTTCTCTTTCCTTGCTGAGTCAGCAACTCTCATCAATCCTATCAAGACCTTTTTATGGTCCCAAGTTGTCATATCAAAAGTTTTTTTTTAAACCTTTTGATATTCAAGATTCTTTTAAAAGAAATATTTTCCCTCTGAGAAAGACTTTACGCTTCCATAATCACTCGAGCTCTCTCTCTTTATCTCTCTCTGCTCTCCAAACCCTAAGCTCGTTGATCTTCTACAATGGCATCTTCAACCTTCAACATGGACAAACTCAACCTAGCTATAGAGCTCCATTTCAACCTTAATGTGCTAAAAGACTACAACCTTGACATAAGCAAATATGTCATTGCTATTGGCTGGGAAGGACTCTTCACGGAGAAAGTATCTGTTTTCCTAAATCTTGTCAGGGATTTTTGGAGAAACATCCAACTGACAGAAACTGACTTCTACTCAACCATATCAAGAAGGAAGATTACAGTCTCGGAGAAGACTATTGCTGAAGCAATCTTTTGTGCTCAGGAAGGACTAGTTTTTACTGAGTCTTGGGTAGAATACTTGGGCTGTTCTGAGGCAATAGAAGTCTGTCTCATGAAGGAGGACCCGGTCAGGACTCACTCGTGGAAGGCTGTTGAAATGAAGGATATCGTTCGTATTCTTCACCGGCTTCTCAACAAAGTGGTGCTTCACAAGGTTGGGTCAAAGGACAACCTTTCATCTCTTCACAAGTCCTGTCTCTGCCATCTTCTCACAGAGACAAGAATCAATCTTCCAAGAATCCTTTATGGAAGATTCAGGGATGCAATGATGAACAAGAAAAGACTCTCTGCAATTCCCTTTTGCCACCTTCTCTCGAAGATCTTCGAGGCTCAAGGAGTATATGAGTTTCTTGCTGCCAAGACTCCTGAGGAGCAAGCAAGGTTACAGACTGATAAACCAATGTCTACTGCAGACTTTGGAAAGATGAACATAGCCAACATGAACCTCAGTACGTATGTTTCTGCTTCAATGGCTAAGACTGAGGAATTATTGGTGGCTAAAGAAGAGATGATCGAACAGAATAATGCTGAAGTCCTAGGGGTTAGAAGGGTAACTGGGCAAAAGACAACTGCTACAAGAAAGCCTGCCCCCAAAAGACCAGCAAGTGGGATTGCTATCAGGGAGCCTTCTATTGCCCCTGCTGCAAAGAGGTCAAGGAAAATTATCCTTTCTCATAATGAAGATAAGGAAGCTGATGAGGATAGCATTCCTATCAGCTATATCCTAAAGAAGCAGAAGACCTTTGCTGCTGCTGCTAAGGCCGTTGTGCCTGATCCTTCAACTGTACTTACAAAACCAAGGAGACAACTAGCAAGAAAAGCTAGGTCAACCAAAACTCCTAAGGTAACTATCTCTGCTAATGATCATGTTCAATTAGCAGTAGATGACCTTGTATCTAGTTTAGAAGCTAGGATAGATGATATACCTATCCCCTCTTCAAATGAAGTATATATTCCCTCACTACCTTCACCACTACCACATATAGATAACAGTATTACCATTGAAGCCCCCTTTCCAAAACCCTTGAAAACTCTATTTCCACCCATAATTCCCTCTTCCACCCTTTACAATGGCAAATCTAAGGATTGGGCCAAAGTACAGACAGAATGGAAAATACTCTTCCACACTATTCCACATGAACCAGAACTCATCCTAAACAGATGGTATCCTCTACCCGAATATGAGGAAGAAGTTAGCCAATCTATTGAACCCCTCTACCTACCTCACCCAGAGTGTCAACTAATCAAAACCATACCTTCTCAAATGTACAATAATTTAGGACCTTTAATCACCCACCTACCTTTAGCCAAATTCCCCCACAAGAAAATTTACCCAAACCTTGTCAAAACTCCTCCATTCATGCCAATTACTGATGGAGTTGAGAGACACATTATACCCGTCTGGGAGACTGACCCCAAGAGGAAGAATCTTTCTCCTATTCCTGAGAGGAGAGCTAGATCATCTAAGCATGTCCCTATGATCGTGTCAAGGGACACAAAATGGATGTCCTTTGAGCATCCTAGAATCTATGGGAGGGTTGCTGATTTGTTCATGGATCAACTCTGTATTGATATGCTGAAATGGGAGTTCAACCAACTCAGAGCTGATAAGGTGATAAGCCTCTGGCTCATCTAGTTTCCAGCTAGAAAAGGGGTAGATTTTGTGCCTAATTGGGCGAGTCAACCTCGCTAATCTCCCAAATTGGTCTTGTTTTGTTCCTAAGTTAGAATTTGATTCATTTAATGCATTTTTAGTAGTTTTTAGTTTATTTTGAGTAGAATTACGCTTTTCGTTTCCTTTTGTTGTTTCAGGTTAAAAGTGAAGCTCTTAGAGTCAAGGAAAATGAAGAAAACAGTGGAAAACCAATTCTGGAAGTTTCACCTCGCGAAACAGGATCTCGCCTCGCGAGCCTGAAGACCAGCCTGAACAGCAACAGTCACCCTTTCTGTCTCGCCTCGCAAATCACCATCTCGCCTCGCGAGTATTCAAACTCAAGATGGATCCAAAACTGAATTTCGCCTCGCGAGATCTTGCTCACCCAGTGAGCGGGCGAGACCCAGAACTTCTATTTATAGGCAATTTTAGGGCAGATTGAAAAATCTTTGGTTCACCACTTGTTTTAGATCATTTTTGAGAGACGAATCCTTATTCTCTGGAGTTGTGTCTCCCTATTTCTTTTCTTATTTGACAATCATGATGAATTCCAATTGTTTGTGCGTTGTTACAAGCATGAGGAACTAATCCCCTTGTCTAAGGGATCAATGAAACCACCCATGGCGGTGTAGCGTTCAATGTGATGTATGTTTCCCTCCTCTACCTCAATTCATGTTTTCCAATTCTGAATTTATTGCGTTGATCATAAGCATACATGATTGGCTAGTTAACGTGATGAGGCTTGATAGGCAATTCTCGTTTAGAACTTGAATTGGGATCATTGATTGAATATTGCACGAGAGTGAGTAGGAGATCAATGCAACCTTATAGGGAACAAGATATAATAGAGTTTGATGATTGGGTTATGAGACCTAGCAAGTAATTAACTCAACCGTTGAATACGTCCTATTGAGCACGATAGTGTCATTAGGAGAATTTGGGGGTCCTGGTTGACATTGAAATTGAACTTAGGAAGGGGATCATCATCACTTGGGTACTATGCATGATCGGGTAGGTGGATTTGTGACCTTAGATGTTTAATCCAGATTTTAATTCTCATCTCATCTTATCGCTTCCTACTTTATCTCTAATTGAATTGTTGAATTGAATTGTGATCCTATTTTCTCTCTCTTCTCAACCACTTGCTATTACTTGGTCAAACGTATCGAGTTTCTTGCAAATTGGTAGAATTAGTAGCCCAATCCCTGTGTCCGACCTCGGTAATTACTTACCGTGTTTATTACTTACTGACGACCGGTACACTTGCTAGGTGACTCAACAAGTTTTTGGCGCCGTTGATGGGATTGGTACGACCAATTTTCCTAATTTTTGGGAAGTTTGATTATTTGGTTAAGCTGTTTTTATTTTTATTTTCTGTTATTTATTTACTATTATTTCTCTCTACTTCTTTGATTCCACTTGGTCTTGCCTAGTTTTTGTATGCGAGGTACCCTTTCACAAGAGGACTTGCTATTTGATTCGGAGATCACCAAGACCGAGAAGCGATTAAGGAAAGAAACTAGAGAATGAAAGAGGCTTGAAGCAATTAATTTTGAGGGGATGGCCGAAGCAAACCCTCCTCCTTACAAGCCTCTCTTCGAGTACAATCTACCCAATTTGGATGATTGTTCTTCTTCTATCGTGAGGGGCAACCTCAATACATATTCCTTCAGAGTGGAAGGATGTGTCACAGCCCATATCCGTGAGAATCAATTTGATGGGAGTGGCAAACAAGACCCTCATAGACACATCACTCACTTCCTTGAAGCTTATGACTTGCAGAAGACAAGAGGAGTTTCTCAAGATGAGTTTCGCTTGCGGCTATTCCCTCTCTCTCTTAGGGATATCGCTCGCGATTGGTTTGACATCTTGGATCACAACAGTATCACAACATGGGAGAAATTGGCCCAAAAGTTCCTCATTAAATATTTTCCTCTTCAGAAAGCGGCACAAGCAAGAGTAGCCGTCACATCTTTCAGGCAGACAGAAGATGAATCTTATAATGAAGCTTGGGAGAGGTATAATGTGCTCTTGAGAAGATTTCCTTCGGCTTTCTTTGACCCGGTCTCCAAGGTTCAACATTTCTTTAACGGGTTAAGGGGGCGCTACCAGATGAATTGTGATGCCGCAGCGGGCGGTTCTTTTTCTTATTTATCCGCTGAGGATGGATGAGTGTTATTGGAGAAGATGTCGAACAATGATTACAACCGGGGTAGGGAAACCTCAAGTGGAGTCAATTCTGCAATGATAGAAGCCATTCTAGAGCAGAATAAACTGTTGAAGAAGCAAAATGTGGCATTGTCTGGGAACAAAAGGGTTAATGTGATACACGAAGGAATGCCTCTAGGTTGCGATAATTGTAATGGAGATCATGACATTCAGAGTTGTCCGTTCAACTTCTCTCAAGAACATGTGGACTCATGCCACAATTTCTATGACAGCGTGCCCCAGAACAACTATCAGAGGAACAGACAGAATGATTACAGTCAGAATCAGAATAGGGGTTATATGAGGAGAGACCATCCGGGTTTCGCTTGGAGTAATGCTAGTGGTGGTCTAGCCGGGCAACAACAACCTCAACAGAATCAGAGGCCAAACTATGGAATCCATCAACGCAATACTCAGCAGGCTTTTCCAAGGCCTAATCAATTGCAAACAACAGATGGTGGAAGGCAACCTTGGGAGTTGGCTATAGAAAAGACGAATGCGGCAATTGAGAAGCTGTCAATCAATACAAGCACAGTCATTGACAAGTTGGCAGCTCATACAGGGTCGGCAATTCAGAATCTAGAGACGCAGATAGCTCAGCTCGCAAAGCAACTAAATGAGCGTCTCCCAGGCACTTTCCCAGGTGATACTGAGAACAACCCTAAGAACCGATGCAATGCCATAGCAACTAGAAGCGGTAGCGTGTTGGGATCTAACAGGGGTGCAACTAGTTCTCAGGAAGCTGAGGCCTCGGAACAACCACATGTTGAGGAAGAGCAACCTAAGAAGGAGGAGTTGGCAAGTGACAAGGCACCGGAGCAAGGGGGAAGGTTAAAACTTGTAGATGAAGAGTTCCGAAGAAAGAAGTGGGTTGAATCCAAAGACCTCCCGCCCTACATGAAGGTACCATATCCTAAAAGATTGAAGAAGCCTCAACAAGATAAGCAGTTCAATAAATTCCTTGATGTCTTCCGCAAACTTCAAATTAACATTCCATTTGCGGAAGCCTTGGAACAAATGCCATCTTATGCCCGGTTTATGAAGGAGCTTATCTCCAAGAAGCGGAGAATAGTGGATGAGGAAACGGTTGTTTTGATCGAGGAGTGTAGTGCCATTCTTCAAAGAAAACTACCTCCAAAGTTGAAGGATCCCGGGTCTTTTTATATACCATGCACCATTGGGGAGATGACTCTAGGAAAGGCGTTGTGTGATCTAGGGGCAAGCATCAACTTGATGCCCCTCTCTATGATGAAGAAGTTGGGGATCAAAGAAGCCAAAGATACACGGATGTCACTCCAACTAGCCAATTGTTCTATAAAATATCCTTATGGGGTGGTCGAAGATTTGTTAGTGAAGGTGGACAAGTTGATATTTCCGGCGGATTTTGTGGTGCTTGATATGGATGAAGATGACGAGATCCCTCTCATATTGGGTAGGCCCTTCTTGGCCACTGGGCGTGCTTTGTTAGATGTGCAACAAGGGAAACTCACCCTAAGGGTGCAAGATGAGAAAATAGTCTTCAATGTCTTTGAAGCAATGAAGCACCCCGCTGAGAGGTCGGATGTGTATCGAGTGGATATGGTGGACTCAATTGTCAAGGCAAAGGCCACTAGAGAAGCCCATGGTTCTTCACTTGAACAAGTGTTGGTAGAATCCCATGATGATGATGGTGAGGAAGAAGACCCTTTGGGGGATGAGGACTATCTTGAGTGCTTAAAAAACATGAAAGCCTTACTGAGTCTCCCAAAGGATGAATGTGCAAAGGAGAAGCTCAACAACGGAGGAATGGAAGAAGATAACAAGACACCGGAGTTGAAGCAACTCCCAACCCACTTAAGGTATGCATTCTTGGGGGAGACTTGAGTCAGGCTCGGGACATTAAACAAGTGCTACTTGGGAGGCAACCCAAGCTAGATATCCTTTATTTTTATTTTTTTGAGTTTCTGTCATTTTCTCTTTTTTTTTAAAAGAAAAACCAGGTTCGCCCCGCGAATCCACAATGGCCTCGCGAGACAGAAGCCTTGAATCTCAAAGGCTTGCTCACGCTCTGTCTCGCGACGCGAGGGCCACTTTCGCCTCGCGAATCTGGGCATCATCAGCTGTTGGAATTCCAGATTCGCCTCACGCGCTATTACTCGCCTCGCGATTCTGGAAGGTTAATGGGCAGCACTTGAAGCTGTTCCATGAGAGCTCGGTACCTGAGGATGCAACCGTAGAAGAGCTTTCCTTGGAAGCGCCCACCTACACTACAACTTGATCAGGGAGCACCTTCTCCTTTACCTCACTCTTATTTGATATTTATGTTCTTTTATTGAGGACGATGTATGCCTTAAGTGTGGGGGAGGGAACCAATTGCATTGCTTTGTTTTTGTTTTCTTTCCCTTTTTCCATTTGTTTTTGAATTTCGCTCTTGAATAATTTGAGAAGATCAAGAGTATGTGTGTGAGTTTTGTGTCGACAACCTTGATGGATTTTAATTAAATTTAGCATAGATTGACTGCATGAATTATGTTGACCATTGATGATTTCCCCCTAGGTTCTGAAAATCGAAAATTTGATCCCCATGTGAAAATTTGAAAATTGAACTTTGAGAAATTTTATTGTGATTGCTTGATTTATGACAAGTAGTGGGTGAAGGGGTGCACACACTAGGAATTGTATCTCGGTCAAACAATTTGCAAAAATGTCCAGGTGAGACTTTTGAGCCTCCAACATGTTCTTAATCGTGTGAATCGCTTTTAAGCTGCACTTTCTCGGATTTGCTCGAATCTGTGCATGGTTTGCATATTTATATGTTGCATCAAATGATCTAGGCAATTTTTTTCTTTGAAATAATTTCTTGGCCATAAACTGAACCAACCTTGATGAATGATCCCTAGTTAGCCACATTGAGCCTTGAAGCCTATTGTTCTTGATGACCTTCCATTACAAGCCATTAACTCAGAAAAACCATGATTTTCCCCTATCCTAGGGTTTAGGAGAACATGGAATTTTAGCTTTGTGAGTGTTGTTGTGGAACTAAGTTTGGGGTGGCTACAAAGTTCACGAATCATAGTTGAGAAAAAGAAAAGCAAAATTAAAGGCCGAAGGCTTGTAAAAAAATGTGTGATGAAAAATATTGAATATATGCCAAATAGGGCAAAGTGAAAAAAAAAGTATAAAAAGGAAAAGGTTTGTAGCCACCCAATGCAATGAATGGAATAATAATATGAGAGTAAATTCAATTGTTGCAATGCTAGTTTCATGCTCTCATTGATCTTAGGGACTAAGCCTCTATCCTTTGAATATCTTACCTTGAGCCAGGCCTCATTACAACCTATGAAAGACATTTTGATGATGCATACATATTTTTGTGGGAACTTTGTTGAGATTAAAATCAAATTCATGGGAAGTGTTCTTGAAATGCGAGATAGAGTGAAAAGTTGGTAGCTTAGACAAATTGAGCGAATGAGTGGAATATTAAATGCCCTTGTGAGGAAGGCAATTGTTTGAATTTGGTGATCTCCCTTTTGTGTGCCACTTGGATCCTCAACTTAGATTACTGATTGCATGAATGATGGAAATTCTCAATTGTTTAAAGTAAATGAATGTGGGGATTACATTCTTGCAAGGGGGGAAACATTGAGGAAAATTTGTGCAAAATTTGATTGAATCCTTTAAGCTTGCCAAGTGTTGAGTCTTTTTGAATTTTACCTTGCTTGGGGACAAGCAAGGTTTAAGTTTGGGGTGTTTTGATAAGCCTTTGGCTCATCTAGTTTCCAGCTAGAAAAGGGGTAGATTTTGTGCCTAATTGGGCGAGTTAACCTCACTAATCTCCCAAATTAGCATTGTTTTGTTCCTAAGTTAGAATTTGATTCGTTTAATGCATTTTTAGTAGTTTTTAGTTTATTTTGAGTAGAATTACACTTTTCGTTTCCTTTTGTTGTTTCAGGTTAAAAGTGAAGCTCTTAGAGTCAAGGAAAATGAAGAAAACAGTGGAAAACCAATTCTGGAAGTTTCGCCTCGCGAAACAGGATCTCGCCTCGCGAGCCTGAAGACCAGCCTGAACTGCAACAGTCACCCTTTTTGTCTCGCCTCGTGAATCACCATCTCGCCTCGCGAGTATTCAAACTCAAGATGGAGACAAAACTGAATTTCGCCTCGCGAGAGCTTCCTCACCCCGCGAGCGGTCGAGACCCAGAACTTCTATTTATAGGCTGTTTTAGGGCAGATTGAAAAATCTTTGGTTCACCGCTTGTTTTAGATCGTTTTTGAGAGACGAATCCTTATTCTCTAGAGTTGTGTCTCCCTATTTCTTTTCTTATTTGACAATAATGATGAATTCCAATTGTTTGTGCGTTGTTACAAGCATGAGGAACTAATCCCCTTATCTAAGGGATCAATGAAACCACCCATGGCGGTGTAGCGTTCAATGTGATGTATGTTTCCCTCATCTACCTCAATTCATGTTTTCCAATTCTGAATTTATTGCGTTGATCATAAGCATGCATGATTGACTAGTTAACGTGATGAGGCTTGATAGGCAATTCGCGTTTAGAACTTGAATTGTGATCATTGATTGAATATCGCACGAGAGTGAGTAGGAGATCAGTGCAACCTTATAGGGAATAAGATTTAATAGAGTTTGATGATTGGGTTATGAGACCTAGCAAGTAATTAACTCAACCGTTGAATACGTCCTATTGAGCACGATGGTGTCGTTAGGAGAATTTGGGGGTCCTGGTTGACATTGCAATTGAACTTAGGAAGGGGATAATCATCACTTGGGTACTATGCATGATCGGGTAGGTGGATTTGTGACCTTAGATGTTTAATCCAGATTTTAATTCTCATCTCATCTTATCGCTTCCTACTTTATCTCTAATTGAATTGTTGAATTGAATTGTGATCCTATTTTCTCTCTCTTCTCATCCACTTGCTATTACTTGGTCAAACGTATCGAGTTTCTTGCAAATTGGTAGAATTGGTAGCCCAATCCCTGTGTCCGACCTCGGTAATTACTTACCGTGTTTATTACTTACGACGACCCGGTACACTTGCCGGTGACTCAACATAGGGCTGCAAATTTTGTTCCTCCATCCTGGCTGAGACATAAGGAAACAACCAGGATTGGAATCAAGCCTTACAGAATCTGTCCGAGATTGCCAATGCTAGATCTCAACAAGGACAAGGACTTGAAGCACAGATGGTTCCAGGGAGTGATGCCTGAAGCTGAATCAGAATTGCTTGACTTTGATCAGGAAACTTTTGATTACTCGATGTTGGATTTCCTTCAAAATCATGAATCCATTGAGTTAATCAATTAGCACAAGGCTGTTGACTTTTGGAAGTCACACTTAATTCACTGCACCAGAGAGGCGTCTTCCTCTGGATTGATTGATGAAGAAAAGACAGATATTCCCAAGGTCAGAGGAAAGTGTGGACTCTCACACTTTAGGTACGTGGTATATAAAGACCTCCGGGGACTTCCTATTAATATAAAAAATGTGGAGTTTGTCTACCCTGTCAGATGGGCAAAGGATATCCCTGAGCCAGTTATACAATATGCTTTTGCCACAGCTTCAACTTCATCCTCTGAGCATACATCTGAAGAATTAATTGTGGAAGGCCCTGAACTGAATGTAGAAATCCTTTCCAAACCTGTTTCTAAGCCTTCAACTCCTCTACCTGATGCTGTTGCTACTGTTGAGCCAACTTTGACAGAACAGTCTGATGAGTTATGTGCTTCTAAGCATGATGATGAGTCTGCTAAGACATCTTCTCAACCATTAGCTCTTGCTATGGTTCATCCTCCAGCCCAAGCTCAAGACACTATCTCTGGCTCTGCTGAAAGCTCCAGACAATTATCTTTTCCATCCAATCTTGAAGACATCATTGGAAGAATTGTTGATGATAAGGTTGGAAAGATAGTTGAAGAGAGGACTGAGCAGATGGCACAACAAATTGAAGAAAGAGTGCAAACGCAAGTGTAAGACACCTTGGCCCCTACAAATGCCACGGTGACTCAAATGTTGGCCTTGCTAATGGAATTTCAGAAGAATCAAAATCCAAACCAACCCCCTCCACCACCTCCTTCTTCTTAGAATTTCTTCTTTCTTATTGTATTTTGCTGACAATAATGGTCCACTCCTTTTTTTACCTTTTTGGTTGATGACAAAAAGGGGGAGAAATGAAAAGAAAGAAAATTATAAATTAAGTCAGTTGTTGAAAAGCACTTATATGTAAAAATATATATAAAGTTTGTTGTTGAAAAGCACTTATATGTTTGCATTTGCATTGATCTGCTTTACTTATATTATTTGCTCTGATACTTGTGTTTATATGGATTCCAAGTATGATAAGTGTTTGTACCTTTCTGTTAGTCTGCTTAAATATTTGAATACCTTGTCTTAGGGGGAGCCTTGCAAGCTCTCTTAGACTTTGCTATTTAAATTTAATCAGTTTTTGTCATCATCAAAAAGGGGGAGATTGTTGGAACCAAAGTGGTTTTGGATTTAATAATCTCTAAGTTTTGATGCTAACAAAAGGATTAAATTTTCTTGGCAAAGTGTTAGTTGAGATCTAACAAGTGAGTTCCGTTTATGCAAGAATATTCAAAATAATATAAGGTATACAATGCTTGGACTCGTGCATAGAATTACCCGTCTAAAGGTTATTTAAACTGCTTAAATTTTAAATGATAAGTAGACTGATTTTCCTTAGTAGACGAGGCTATAAATGAATACCTAAATAACTTGTTAGGTATAGCAAGTCCAAAGACTTGAAAATAAGTGCATCCATCCTGCCACGTCAGCAGACGAGTGCTATCCTTAAAACTCAAGTATACATATATAATGTATAACTAAAATTCAGTAGACGTCCATATGCACGTCACTGTACGGAGGTTCTCTAAGGACTTAGCAAGTCCAAAGACTTGTGTGGACGAGCGCCTCTACCATATTATTAGACGAGCGCTTCTGTCAATTCAGTGGACGAGCGCTTCTACCACATTAGTAGACGAGCGCTTCTGCCACATCAATGGACGAGCAGAATTAAACTCTTGTATAGATGCGTTCTTAAAACTAAGTAGACGGCTATATATGTTTTATATGTTTGCTACCTTGAATATGAGATTTAATGCAATCTGGTCCACAATGAATTTATTTCAAATGATTGATATTTATTTCAAATGAATATATGCTCTTACCATTTGACTTTATTCCATTTAATGTCTTGTTTCCCTTGCGAAAACTCATAGTACTATCAAGGTAATAGAAAAAGCAAATAGTAAAATTGGAATTGCAAAACGATCTGTACGATGACATCTTTTTGCTGAACAAAAGGTGGTTTATACACAAAGGAAGAAAGAAAGCTTTTAAGGCACAATTGCTCAGAACAGTGAGCCTCCATTTTGTGATTTTTTGATAACCAAAGATACTTTTCAACTCGCCAAAATCGAGCTATCAGTCACAACGGATATCAAGTATTAAATGCTATCTCTAAACGGGATTATTCAAAGTAACCGTTGAAGAACTACAAGAGCAGAAGAAGGTCACTATATAAGTAGAAGACCTTAGAGACTGAAGAATAACTTTTGCGAGCCCAACTTCTGCCAATACAATTCTTGTGAAAACAAGCTCTTATTCTTTCATTCATTCAAAAATAAAAGTCTGTAATCTTTTAGTTTGAATATTGTTGTAATATTCAACTGATCTTAAACTGTCATACTCTCACACTTAGTGAGTTAAGAAGATCAACTTTTAAATCTCTGTGATAGAGTTAGAGCCTGAAGAGGCTTGGTAAGAAAGGGATACTTGTAGCCTGAAGAGGTGTTGAATAGTTGTTGTGTAATCTATTTGGACAAATAGTGGAAAAATCCTTCAAGTCGAAGGGACTGGACGTAGCTCTTGGTTGGAAGAGAGTGAACTAGGATAAAATCTCTTGTGTGAATTTTCTATCCATAAACTCTTCAATTTTTATTTGCTTATACTAATTGTGATGTTTTGATATTGCTTTTGTTAATCTTTTAAAAATTTCTTGTGTGCTTAATCTTTTTATCTTCTGCTTGTGAAAAAGTTTTTCAAAATAGTTAACAAACATAATTCAACCCCCCCTCTTGTGTTTGCCTGTGCCAACTTCAACTTGTTGTTATTGATCTTAAGGATTCACATCTTACTAGTCACAACTATTCCTCAACAAAACTCTCGTCACTACTTATCCATCTGACTAAAGAGATGATCGTAGTTAGATACTATACTTACTCTCAACCAACTTTCTAAAGATTGGATCTTTTTTCTCGCTTACCCACTCGAGTCGAGAATGATCCATTGAGCTTAACCTCAACTTGGTCCTCGACACTTAAAGTGAGCTTTACCAATAAACATTGGTAAGCTTCAGGTCTTCATTTGAAAAGACACCTGAAGATACTCCATGAAGTCTCACCAGTTATCTGATACATATTGCCGCAGTTTTCCTGACCAGAAGAGGGGTTATGGACTGCACTTCAAAAGAATGAGAAAGGGCCAAACAGAACAGAAAAGCAAAGAGCGGCATAGTGGCCGGAAAGACGTACCACGACGGCGAGGTGCAGGCAGCGCTCGCGGCGGAGATACTGAGATGCGATGGCGGAACACACAGACGTGTGGGGAAGGAGCTGGTTCGCAGGTTCCTCTCTTCCTCGCGTCGATGCTCGGCGGCCGGCGGTTGCGGCGGGTGGAGGGGCGACGCCGGCTGGAAGAGAAGGAAAGGGGTGAGGTTGGAGGGAGGAAGAAGAAGAAGGTAGCAGGAGAGAAAAACAAAAGAGAAAGGAAAGAATGAGAGGGGGGTATCGGGTTTGATACTAGAAGTAGGAGAGAGAAATTCATGTTTTTAACTTAATATTTAGTGATAGGTACAAAAATGAGTGATAAATATTAAGCCTACAAATCAACACGTTTTTAGTTTTTGAATCTAAAAATCAATTGTGACAGATATATATTTTCAAAATTCAAATTTGAGTCAAGCTTGATAGTTGAACTGATCAACCATGAAAATCAACGGTCTAAAATTAATCTCCGATTAATTCCAAACCAGTTTTTTTTTTACTCTAAAAATTAAATAGAGTAAAATATGAAAATAATTTCTTTCAACCATATTATTTAAAATATTTTTTTTTCTAAACAAGTACTAATAGTGACAATAACATAACGTTATTGTCTAGAAACATGCATACACTGAAATAAAGCAGTGCTGACGCACTTAATAAAATCATTTTTAAATGAATAATTAAAATTACTCAAACCAAACCACATAAAAATAAATTAAAAAAATAATTATCCAGGAAATTACTCAATCCAAATAAAATAATATAAACATATAATATTTACTGTTATTGAAGAACAGTAAAAACCGGGGTGTTCATCATCCTCCTCCTCTTCGCCATAAATGACAATGGGAGCAGGTGGCGGCGACTCGGGTACTCTTGCAGGAACGGCTGGCTGCGATGGTAGCTGATGGTAGGTATTCCCATACTCTACCAGGTGTCGAAGCAATGTCCAGATGGGAGGTAGCTGAACCTCCACGGTCTTCACCTACTGAGTGATCGAGGTGACACCCTCCTCTATCCCCTTCGTCGATTGCAGTGGCCCCGTGTATGATGCGCTGCGAGCCCCAGGGTGGATGACCCACGCTCCAGCCTCATCACAGAACTCAAACATATGGGCTAGGAAGCCCGATGGTATCATGTGATGCATGGGATCCATCTAAACATATAATATAAAGTTTCCACAATAGAGAAAAACAATGTAAAAAATGAGCTACCAATATATGAGTTTAAACACAGTAGTCATATATTTAACATATAAACAGCATCAAAATACCAAAGTAACAACTCATATAAATATAATAATACTTATCTCATAAGATTGTTCAAATTAGAGATTTTATTTGTAAGTTTTCTGTTAACACTTCAATATCCACTTTCTAACACAATCTCCGGAGATCCTAACTTCCCTTCCTCGAGTATGATAGGTCGTGATAATTCCTATAACACAACTGTTTCACGTTGGGTGGCCTCTCCACTGGGTCCCTTCCCCAATTGTTCTAGGATTTCGCGTATCACCTATATAATATTTGATAGTCCCCTATTGAGTACATTCATGCAGGGTAGATGATTTCCACGACAGGAGGTTGCAAAGCCCCAAGCATTTCGTGGAGTTTGAGCCCGAATGTCGCTAAAGACCCAAAAGCCCAAGAATATGCCTTTGGTCCATAACTATCAAATTTATCAGTCCATTCTATGTGAAAACTGTAACTTGATAAGAACAGCACGTCTGCCAGATCATCTTTTCAGATATTAATTAAACTTTTAATATCAATTGAGTTTTAAACTCTCGCTAAAGTTTTTTCAAAATCTTTTATCAACGGACTCTAGTCTGACGTCTCGGAACTCTAGGTCCTTAACAGTAGGAAGGCTAGTCCGGCTTCCCAGAAATCAGAATCTACTCCGAATCTTAGCACGTAAATCTAGTCATTTTCTGTTTCCTTTCCACTTTCCAAAGAAAGCCATAATTCATATTTCCACTTTTCTGCATTCGTAGATTTTTGATAAAGTAAGATTCCTCCTTTATAAGCTATGACTAACGTCACGCTTCAACCAGTCTCACAAATATTCAACAACACAGATAACCACATATATACATATTCCTCAAATATATCAATCTAACATCTCAGCATCATGAAATATATATATATATATATATATTCATTATCTTAACATTATATAAGATTCATATACATATCTACACATATATAAACAGACATTCCCACAGTCAGTCAACATAATATAAAACATCCCAAGCACTTCATAATGTTAAATACATAGCTACTGGGAACTCCTCAAGCTTACTCCCTTTACCTCATAAATTAGAGTTTCTTGTCTTGGAAGGAATCGTGTAACCCTCAGCTTCCTCAAGATCGCCCCGAGATATTGAACTACTCAGTGAACCCTTCACAAATCAATTGATTACAAGTTAAAAATTTGAAAAATCCTATTAATCCTCCTACATATCAATTTTGGCCACTCCTAGGAAATTAGGCTAGAGATTTTTGTTGAACTTAAGCTCTTAGAGCTTGATCATATAGGTCCTAGGGAGCTTGAATCGAGTGTTAGAATTGGAAAAATGAAGCAAAACCTCTAACCCTCCCTCAAAGTCAGTTTCGGCAATCATGAGGGAGTGAGGGTTTGAGTTTCATTTTTATTTCAGACAACAACATCAACAATAACAAAGACAACATGATAATGAAGATGATAAAGTGAGTTTAATTCTCAAAACTTTGATCATACAACAACAAAAGATACAAGTTCATGAGAAATAGAAAATGGGTCTTCAAACTAATATGATCATGAAGAGCAAGAAATGAAGTTAAGAGAAAAACAAGGATCAATGATAAGAAATCTTACTCAAGTTAGAAGATTGGAGAAGGAAATGGAACTTGATGAAGCTTCAATGGCTACTTAGCTCACAAAATGGTTAAGAAGGAAGAAGAAAATATGAGAGTGTGAGAGGGGGTAGGCTTCGGTTTTGGGGTTATAAAGGGGGGAGGATTTGTGATATTTTAATGCCTCGTTTGGTTAAACTAAAATAGGATTAATAGGTTTTTAGATAGTATAATAATATATTAAAGTCAAATCATGAGATAAAAATTATGATGTGACAAATTTACATAAGTCCATCAATCACTTTTATTATCTCAGTTTCACATTATCTCTGCACCACGAATCGTTCTATCGATTACCTATCTCATGTTTCCTCCGCACGTCTTCATTAATTATTTCTCCCGAATATAATATTTTATTTTCGAGTGAAAATTCCGAAATGACTTCTATCACTTAAGATCAGGGTAAAAGTCATTGATTTTACGTTCACGAGTTA
Source organism: Sophora flavescens (assembly GCA_030762895.1). Taxonomy (NCBI): domain Eukaryota; kingdom Viridiplantae; phylum Streptophyta; class Magnoliopsida; order Fabales; family Fabaceae; genus Sophora; species Sophora flavescens. The sequence continues at coordinate 219,105,486 of CM061063.1, forward strand.
AAGTTAGGTTTTATGATCAGTAAATTCTTACCGATAGAGAGAACATAGACCGGGTTTCGTTTGAGTTTCAAACCTAAAATTTAACTGGAACTTTGACTCTGTCTAGGGTGCACGACCTGCCCATATCGCTCACGATGCGCAACCTCGCACGCATTCTTTGACCGTTAGATAACGAAGTACCATGGATACTTATCATACACTATCAACACACAATCCCTATCTGCCCCTCTCTCCCACTCGATCCTTCTTCACTACCCCTCCCCACATTGATCTCTGTCACGAAAGAGCCGATCTCCGTCGGTCAAGCTTCGATCATCCTTTCAAAATGTGCTTCCATAGCCACCCACGTTCCAGAACTCCACCCACCGTGGTGTCCTCCCTCTGGGGTCGAGGCTCCTCCAGGAGAAAGCCACCAACGAACCCGCGGATTTCTCGCTGACGGATCTCTGCTTCTTCATCACCTGCGGGTCAGATTCGGAGCTCCGGAACAACGACTCTCGCTCAAAGAAATCAGACAGATCGAAACCGCAACAGAAGATCTGATTCTTGTCAACGAAGAACATAGGGTTTCAGGTGAGGAAAGGGTTACAAGGAATATAGAAATGGTTGAAGATAGGTATGAGAAGCGGGAGCTCTCTTCAGAAGCGGAGCCTCAACATGGTGGGTGGAGTTCTGGACCGACGCCACAACTGATCGGAGGAGGAGGAATTCTCCATCGTCGACATCGTCTTCGCCGGAGAGATTTTTCGAGATGCCATGAGAAGGCAGGGAAAGGTGCCTATGTGCAAGAAAAGTGTGGAGAATCTGCTAGAGAGGGAGGTCTATGCTTGGGTAGTGGGTTCAGACTTCAGAGGGAGATGGAGAGAGAATTGTGGGATCTGGAGAAAGAAAGGAGGGTAGGGGTAGTGCATTTCGGGAGAGAAAAGAGTAGATTATAGCGGCGGCAAAGATCATGACGGTGGCGGAGACGAGAAGTTGAAGACGATGGGGAAAGGGGGAGAGAACGATAGAAGGAAATAAAAAATATACGATGTGGAAGGGTACATGATAAAACTGGTGGGACTATATGATCTGATGGCTCTTAATCATGGTGCACGGTGAGAGACATTATTAAGTCTCTCACCGTAGAAGCCGCCCTGGAACCTTATTCAATTAAATATAATTCAGAAATGATTTTGCTTCAGTCAAAATCATTTTACGGATTTTGGATAAAAATATCCACATTTTAAATATATAACAGAAATAAGAAAACGATAAAAAAATGGAGGTGATACATTACTACCCCACTAAAAAAAATTTCGTCCTCGAAATTACGTACCTGGAAAAATTTCAGGGTATTGTAATTTCATCTTGTCTTCAGTCTCCAATGTGGCTTCTCCAGTCTTATCATTCCAAATAACATTGACTAAGGAAATTTGTTTACCTCTGAGCTGCTTAATCATCTTATCTTCAATCCACACAAGTGATGTCTCATAAGACAAGTCATTCTTTAATTGTACTTCGTCGGGTTCAATTATATGCGATGAATCAGGAATATACTTCCTAAGTTGTGAGACATGGAATACATCATGAATGTTTGAAAGAAAATGGGGTAAAGCAATTTGATAAGCTACTGGACCAATGCTACAAAGAATTTGGTAAGGTCCAATGAACTTAAGAGTGAGTTTTCTGGACTTTAGGATTCTACCAACCCCAGTCGTGGGTGTGACTCTCAGGAATACGTGTTTACCTTCTTGGAATTCGAGAGCTCTGCTCCTTCGATTTGAGTAACTCTTCTTCCTACATTGATTTGCTTTCATCCTTTCCCGGATTAGTTTAACTTTTTCCGACATTTTCTCCACGATTTCGGGACCGAGAATCATACTTCCTCCATCTTGGTACCAACACAACAGTGTCTGGCACTTTCGCCCATATAAAGCCTCCTAGGGAGTCATCTCTATACTTGCATGAAAACTGTTGTTATACATAAATTCAATCAGTGACAAAAGATCATCCCAACTTCCACGATGATCTAAGACACATGTCCTCAACAAGTCTTCTAGTGACTGAATTGTTCTTTCAGTATGTCCATCTATTTGCGGATGATATGCTGAGCTTAAACGCAATTTGGTTCCTAAAGCTTGGTGTAAACTTCCCCAGAAATGTGAAGTGAACTTCGAATCTCTATCTGAAACGATACTCAAAGGCAGTTCTAATTATTTCCTTGATGTAAACATCAGTCAGCTTCTCCACAGTGTAGTTTGACTTAACAGGCAATAAATGTGTTGATTTCGTTAACCTATCTACGATCACCCAAATTGAATCGAAATCTTTGGAAGTTCTGGGTAAACTTACGACAAAGTCCATTGATATGCTATCCGACTTCCACTCTGGTATATCCAACGATGTAAGCATTCCTCCATGTTGGGAATTTGCGTATAAAAAAAATAACGCAGCGGAAAAATTCCCATCGAAGGATCCTTGCGAATGGTCACGATTCATGGTTAGAAGATTTACCTCTTGAAGCGATGACAGTTGATTAAAATCGTCTATCACGAACACCGCACGAACGATGTCTCTAAGGTATCCACACGAGCAGATTCCGTGAACGTCCAACGTCACGAACCCGAAGCGTCTCTGTCTCACAGTGCTAGCTTCGAAAACCGAGACCTGCTGCTCACTATCACTCTCTATGTGCGGCTAGGGTAAAACAAAACCGTGTAGGCACAATAGCTTAAGTGGTCTACTTATAGCAGCACCTCCTTAAGTGAGTTAGTGAGCAGTGTTTGACCTAAGCCCCATGTACTATGCGCTAGGCCCAATAGAAAAGTCCAACTCTCCTTTTAATGCTTCTTTTAATCCGCTCTTATGTGTGTGACCCTATAGGTTCCCAAAACGTTAGTAGTAATATTAAATCCCATTTAATATTACAAACAGTGAGCGGTATTTACCAATACATTACTGCTACCTAAGTAGTGAGAAAGTCGGTGATTTGACGAAACCCTTCTGTGACAAATATTCTTGTGCATTATTATCCCTTTGTCCATATATCTATATTGAACACAAGACATAGAATGTGTCACCTTTGTATGGTTCAATATCATGTTCCCTGATACCCGAGTAGACTTAACAACAAATGAGGTCAATATCTCATATTGACTCATTTCAGCACGGCCATGCATTTTGCAGTCTCACTCTATCAGGGGGCCCACAGATATTACTCCTGTTATGTAGGAGGGACAAATTCCATCTAGGTCACTCACATCCCTCTGCATGGCTCGTGGTATGCCCAATGACCGTCTTTATAATCATCCTATTACAGATGACGTTTGACAATATTAAAGCACACGACTCCTCATGTAGGGATCATAGCGATTTCAGGTCGAAGGATTGCATACACCATTGTCACTATGAGAACTACTTATGACACTCACACAACGCTCCATGTAGTGTTCTCATGATGGGTCAATCCAGTACATCATTACTCTAATGTGTACCTATGTGGCGACTCGATATCTCATATCCATGACCCGTGAGATATGGTCATCAGTCTGCACACATAATAGTATCAATGTATTATTATTGTCCTTATTAATAAAATACTTGACTACGGATATTTAAGAATAGGATTTCATTGTTCAATAGTGTCTCACGATCAAGTCATATACTTGATATTCTATTAAACTGAAATTTCTATTCTAAGGACTTTATTATGTTTAAACAAGTAACACAATAAACTGGAATGCCTCATATCATATATATATAATAGCGCAAGATACAAATGTAAGTCTGAGAAATACACTGGCCTCTAGGGCTTACACCAACACTCCAGGTCTTTGATGTTCTACTTTTGCTTTCTGACAAGTCAGACATGATGCTACATATTCTGCAACTTGCTTCTTCATGCCTGGCCACCAAAATCTTTGTTTGAAGTCTTGATACATCTTTGTTGATCCGGGGTGAATACTTGTTTGCTCTTATGTGATTCTTCCAAAATCATTTTCCTCATCTCCGGATTATCTAGTACACAGATCCTTCCTTTGCATCTTAAAATACCATCTAATCCCAAGCTAAACTTAGTAGCTTTTCCTTTTTCCGTTAAATCATTCTTCTCCTGAATAAATGCACCACGGCTTGTTGTTCTCTTATTTCTTCTATCAGTCCACCTGAAATCTTTATCATTCGTACACTGATCTTATCTCGGCTTACTTCCACAATCAAATTGAGATCTCAGAATTTCTCAATTAATTTGAGTTCTTTCACCATCATAGTTGAAATATGAATGGCTTTTCGACTCAGTGCATCTGCTACCACGTTTGCTTTGCCTGGATGATACTACAATGTGAAGTCATAATCTTTTAAGAATTCCAGCCACCGTCTCTGTCTCATGTTGAGCTCATTTTGGACAAACAGGTACTTCAAACTCTTGTGGTCGCTGAAAACATTAAACTTTGCTCCATAGAGATGGTGTCTCCACATTTTCAGTGCAAAGACCACAGCGTCTAACTCCATATCGTGCGTTGGATAGTTCCTCTCACGAGTCTTCAATTGACGTGACGCATACGCTACAACCTTCCGATGTTGCATCAACACACATCCTAAGCCTTGGTGTGAAGCATCACAATATACTTCATAAGGTTCATCTGGTTCAAGAAGTATTAGTACCGGCGAAAGTTGTAAGTCGTTCTTTTATCTTCTGAAAGCTTTCCTCACACTTCTCAGTCCATACAAAAGGTTGTTCTTTCTTTGTAAGTTGAGTCAAAGGTGCCACTATCTTTAATCCTTCGATAAATCTTCGATAATAGCCTACTAATCCAACAAAGCTCCGTATTACCGTCACAACCTTTGGTCTTTCCAAAGAAAGTACAGCTTCCACTTTCGTAGGATCTACTGCAATTCCTTCTTTAGTGATCACATGCCCTAAGAATTTTACTTCGTCGAGCCAAAACTCGCATTTAGAGAGTTTTGCGTGCAAAACCTTCTCATGTAGGATTTGTAAAACTTGCCGCAGATGTTCTTCATGTTCCTCATGACTCTTCGAGTAAATGAGGGTATCATCAATGAACACTACGACGAACCTATCAAGAAATGGACGGAAAATCCTATTCATGTAGTCCATGAAAATAGCAGGTGCATTCGTTACTCCAAAAGGCATTACGATATACTTATAATGACCATAACGAGTTCTGAACACAGTCTTGGGTATATCTTCTGTCTTCACCCATGCCTGATGATAACCCGTCCTTAGAAAAATCTTTGTAAATACCACAGCTCCTCTCAATTGATCCATCAGATCATCAATGCATGGCAAAGGATTTTTGTTCTTGATGTCACCTTGTTGAGTTATCGGAAGTCAACGCAGAGTTTCGAACCTCCGTTTTTCTTCATCAAAAGCAACACTGGTGCTCCCCACGGGGATACACTCACCGTATAAATTGCTTTGCCAAAAGATCTTCCAGTTGAGCTTTCAATTCTAGGGGCGACATTCGGTATGGAGCGATAGAAATCAGACCGGTTCCTGGAATTAGGTCGATGGAGATTTCGATATCTCGAATCGGTGGCAAACCAAGAACATCGTTCGGAAAAACATCGGGAAACTCCCTTACTAAAAATATAGTACTCAAATCAATTTCCCCTTCGACTTCTAGGCTAGATAGAAACAAGCATCCTTGATATTCTTCCTTCGAAGAAGTTCTTACTTGGTTGGTAGATAAAAATTCAGAAATCTCATGATCAGGAAAAACTAAAATTTTATGCGCACAGTCTAAAAGGATATGGTTGGAAGATAACCAATCCATGCTTAAAATCACATCTAACTGAATTAAAGGCAAGCATATCAAATTCACAAGAAAATGTTTGTCCTAGATGATAATAGGACAGTCTAGACAAATTGAGTTCACCATAATAGGTTCCACCGTAGAAGTTGAAACAATCAAATCATATGACATGGGAAAAACAAGCAATTCTAAATGTCTCACACTATCCATCGAAATAAAAGAGTGCGTTGCACCCGAATCAAAAGACCACACAAATATATTGCAAAGGTGAGATACCAATATATGAGTTTTATCATGATAAGTACATGTGCGACACACAAACAACAACACAAACACATGGATACAACATAAGAATCCTCAAAATGAACATAATACTTTAAATAATGGGATTCATACCCGACAGTCATCGCGATTTATAAAAAATGCATGACACTTCAATATTCAGGCTCTAACTTTGATATCTAATCTCCGGAAATCCCAACTTCTTTTCGTTTGAGCAGATCAGGCTCTTTACATGACACATTGTCAACGAAAGAAACAATGGTCAACTTTCAACTTTCCATGATACATTGTCAGAAAATCCATCTCAACCTCATGGACAGTTGCTCAAACAACTATTGCAACAGTTCACACGACCCCTCTGTGACAACAACTCAAACAGCTATTGCAGTTGTACACAGATACACTTCTTGTGCAATAACCACTCAAACAGCTATTGCAGCTATGCACAAGTATTATCCAACCTCGTATGATAGCCACTCAAATAGCTATTGCAGCTAGTCATAGGGACCCTTGTGTCATCTGTCCAACTATGTTTGTAGTCGTACACATGGTATGTTGTACATCAAATTACAACGTTCAACTCAGGCACGTCTGCCAAATAATGCATGTAAAACTTTTGTTCACGTCACTTTTCTTTTTCATTCATTCTTCCTTTGTCGAGGCTCAAAGGCTCACGACCATGCTTAATTAAACATTAAGTCTTTTAACTCTCAACTTTAACATAGGACACACAGTCCGAGTGTTCAATCACGAAGCCCTAGACCGATGCACCAGTTTTAGGTTAGCAGATATGGGATACATGTAACACCCCCCTTGGGCATTACCTCCTGATCATATGTGGAAATAAATTAAAAAGAAAGTTTACTGGTTGCTTTCGGACAAACTCCTATTATTTTCATATGTCTGAAAATATAGGGGCAAACACAATAGTACAAACTATATCATACTCACCAACATATATAGACTGATTTTATTCAAAAACAAACTCTTCTACAATGTACAGATTTCCCCTAAAAATGCTTCATTATCTACAATAGAATTTCAAAAAGGTTTTAAACCATATAAACCGACTTTCTCAAAACACATAACCCCAAAAGAAAATCCTAAGCTGGTCACTCTACAAGACATCAACTGGAAAGACCTACGTAGTTCTTACCATTATAATCATTGCCAACCTCTTCAAGGATCGGGATTTATATCCCCAAGTGAAGTTATGAACTTTTCGGCACCACCCGCCCTAGTGTACCAGGGTATGTTGGCAAGAAATCAGGAAAACCTGATATATTGTAAGGGTGAGATACCAATATATGGATGAATTATGACGACTACATGTACTAAAAATATACAAGCAACACGAACAGTTAAGTATACATATTCAACATAAATTTTTTCAAATAGAAGCATAGTATCAAGTAAATCATCGTCGTTCTTGAAAACATATGGCACTTCTATATTTCAACAATCTATCCTAATCTCCGGAGACCCAACTCCATACAGTTTAAAAAAAAAGTGAGCTGATCAGGCTCAAATAGCCAACACATGGCATTCAAATAGCCAAAACATGGCACAACATAATTCCCACAGCAACTGTCCAACTCAAGGCAGAGTCATCAATGCATGTGGGTTCCAGACCACACTGTCCAACACAAGGTACAGTGAACAAGGCTCATGGAAATTATGGTCCATCAAGGCACCAATGATACACCGTCGCATGAGATACCTTTCCCTTCAAGGCATTCATACAAAATAATTTGGGCACGTCTGCCAAATGCATGTAAAAACATTTTATTTTCGCAGCTTTTCTTTGTGTTTCATTCATTCCCCGTTGAGGCTCAAGGCTCACGACCAACCATAGATTTTCGATGTTTTAAACTTTCATTATCAACACAGGACATTTTAGTCTGAGTGTCCAATCACAACAATCCTGGACCTGTGCACTAGTCTTAGACTTTGTGGTCATAGAAAAGCAATTTTCACCTTTTTACCACGTTCACCATGTTTTATCACAACGTCTGTAGGACACACAGTCCACAACAAAGTATATAGGACACACAGTCCACAACAACGTGTATAGGACACATCGTCCACAATAACATATATAGGACACACAATCCACAACAACGTGTATAGGACACACAGTCCACAACAAAGTATATAGGACACACAGTCCACAATATTGTGATACGGATCATCGATACACGTGCCTTGAGAACTCTAGTATCCCGAGATCTCGGTTACTAGGTTCACTTTTCAATGTTATTTTCCGTTCAGTGAAAAACAAATACAAAACCAAAACTTTTCGTAACTTATCCAAGTTATCGGACATTTTCTTTTTGAATAAAACCTTTTGAAGAGAAACTTTTCCTTTGAAATTCTTTTGTTTAAAACTTTAAGTTATGGAAAAATCCATTCTTTTCAAAAGAATCCATTTTTTATTTTTAAAATCTTCTCTTTCTAAAAAAATTTGAAACTTCCAAATAAATTCTTTTAAAGTTTCAAAATAAATTTTGTTTTCTTCAAATATTTTCAAGAGAAAATTGACTTTTCTTTTAGTGTAAAATCATATGAATTTTCAAATGAATTTCCTTCATAAAAAAATTATTTTGATACTAATATTATCATAAATTTTAAAGGAACAAATAGATTTATTTTTCCTTTTACCAAAACCTTTCTTCAAATAAATATTTATTTTCACTACTCTTCATATGATTTCTTAAGGCTTTTATCTTGAGAATTTAATTGAACACTAACCAATGGTTAGGATTTCCATGCAACTACCAAAACAATATTATGACAAATATAACATGCATCAAGTAATTTCCATATATCTACTATAAACACATATTCATAAATGATTAATCAAGCATAAAACATTTATATTCAACCAATCAACACACCAATCTCAGTTAAACATTAAATAATCACCACATCAGAATTCTAGCAAACACATTAAAACACACAAGTACATATAGCCATCATAATAATTATCCCTCAGGCTTTCTCCCCTTGCTTGATTCGACGGGTAAAAAAAGTCTTTGTTCACATGTTGCTCGGAGCAAACTTCCTTTGCCCACAGCGTGTCGCAAGTCTAATAATTAAGTGAATGACTTAAATTAAAACAACAAAGTCATCTTATCTTTCTAAGTATAGGTTTTGGTCATGGCTAGAAAAATGATGCTAGAGATGTCCAATTTTTACAAATTCTTGGATTATGTTTTGTCCAAAACTTACTTATATTTATACTTTAATCCCTTATTTTTATGTCTTTACTGTAACACTTGTTTATAGTCCGTTTTATACCAAAAATCTTTACTTGATCATGTTAAAATATATTATTTTTAAAATCATATTTTTCATCAAAAAATAATTTAGGATGAACTCTTTTATAAAAGCATTTTCAGAACAGCAGTGGGTTTAAAATGTGAATGACCACTCAAATAACCTTTAAAATTTTTGAAAATTTAATTGAAGTTACCCAACTCACACATCAATACAGTGCAGTTGGTCCCATGTAAAAATTCAAAGGAATTAATTTAATAAAAATTAATCACTGCCTCTGTTTGCACAGGATTTTTCCAGAAATCCAATTTTACTAATATGTAATTTTATGAAATTGTTTATCTTCATATACACATGTAAAAATTCCAAAACTTCAACCAAACTTTAGTTATACTTCAGTATCAACCCAAAAAATTTTATAAAGAATTTAACTTTCAAAATCATATTTAAAATCATCATGCAACCAATTATGTTCTCATTTTTGCAGTCAGAATTTGATTATACTTTGAGAGGTGTTTTAAACCTGTAAATCTTATCCAAATATATACATATTATATATCAAATTGAAGCCCCAGAAGTCTTCTATCCCAATATGAATTTATTTGTTATAAATACATTTTGTATAAAAATTTATGGGCTTACGAATAACTGTATATCATGCTCCCAGAATCACATTTTACCATGTTTATCCACACTAAGTTATTATCTTCATTCTAGCATCATCCACAAGCCATAAAACCAACATGCAAGGGTCCTAGACCCTCAAAAACATACATGCAAATATATATCAACCAAAAGTAGTAACCATTATTATCAAATAATGGTTCAAACAAAGAGTTGAGAGAGGATCTTTAAATCAAGCTTGTGAAAATTTAACAAAAAAACATACCTTACTCTATATAGGGTTTCGGCCACCCTATTAAAAATGGGTTTCAAAATTCTTTTTGTTACATGAAAATCTATAGGATGAAGTTAGATATGAGTATGAGTCCATGAAAATTAGTTTCATGTTCAAAAGATTTTTCTACATATTTTTCTTGAAATTTTTAGCTAAAACCATAAACATGCAACATAAAGAAAATGACATGCATGTTAATAAAAATAAATACTTGAAGAAATGAAGAGCAGGGAGGAGAAATTATACCCTTGTGATGAGGTGAGGTTGAAGATAAACAAAGTCTTGATCTCTTCAAGAGCAAGATGATGAAGAATGAGTGTAAGTGTGTGAGTAGTAAAAATGGGTGGTGAGTGAGCTTGAGAGAAATTGGAAAGTGAAGAATGGAATTGGAAAGGAATATTTATAGGGAGTGAGAGGGGAGGGGTGCTGCTGGGAAAGAAAAAAGGAGAGGGTTTTTCCCTTCTTTTTTTCCTTAAATTAAAATGCTTAGGTTTTAAATAATAATTAAAGAAAAGGTTTCTTGCAAGTCTAAATAAAATGATGAAAATTAATAAATGAAACCATTATTCAATATCACATCCATCAAGTTCACATCAAGTCTTACAATATTTTTGTTAAAATAAAAATTTAGATTTAAATAAAATAATGGTTACTTTTTTTTTTTACTAAAAAGATATTCATTCATTCAAATTGATAAAATACATCGAACAACACAAATCCAACATCGCCAAAAACCGAAAAGGATGAATCTGCGAACAAACTCACAGCACCCAGGTTAATAGCATAACACGGCAAAATCAAAATGCCTACAAAAGTGACAAAATCAAATTCACCGGAATACCCATGTCTCCGGATCTGTAACATTGACGCCTAATTCTTGATCAAATATGTGATGGATCGGAGCAAATCTGTCAATCTGAACAAAACGAACACTGCACCAAGACGAGAAATCAAACAAACACCGCACCAAGACGGGAAATCAAACAACGCCTCACCAAGACGACGAACAACAATACCTCCACCCACAGAAGACGAAAAACATGAAAAACACGAAAAAAAAAACAGATCTATGTGGAAAAACCACTTATTTAGATAAAATGGGAAAAAATGAAGTAAAGGGGTGATTCCAAGTCAAAAAATGGCTCAAAACCGCCCCCTCTAATGGAGAGAGAAGGGAGAGTGTTTGGAGTTATAGAGAGAATGATGATGTTATTTGAATGGTAATTTTGGAAGTTGAATAACTTTGATGGTTACTTGTCAAAATAAAGAAAATAATTGTGTGTAAGGTCATGATGTTGTGTAATAAATGGAGTTACTATTCAAGTAAAATCAAGTCTCATCAAATTTGCATCAAATCTATTTTAAATATTTTTTTTTTGTTTCGTTCCGGTTCCATCGATTTCCCGATTATGAAAACCGATCATATTCTCTAAGTGAAACTTAACCCGAAAAATTAATTTTTGTAATATTTCTAAATTAAAAATTTTAAAATAATGGGAATAGTTGTAAATATTTTAGGAAATCTACAGTTTTATTTTTCGAGTCGAAATTCGTTTTCTGGATTAGTAAAGTCTTGCTGACAGCGAAAACGTAGATCGTTTTCGTCTGAAATTTTAATTGCAATTTATCTAAAATAAAATAAGTTACGAGAATAAATTTTTATTTATCAAAATAATTTTCTCTAAATTAAATTAATAATTACACATACACATATATAAGCACAGATAATTAAGAAACAGAAAAATTGGGGTGTTACAACACACAGTTCACAACAACTTTTAGAGGACACAAGGTCCACAACAACTAACACGGATACATGATCCACATGTTAACATAACACTAGAATCACGACGTCTCGGTTACTAGGTTCACGTTTCCTCTTTAACATCATTTTCGTTCTGTGAAACACAAATACAAAACAAAACCTCCGCAACTTATCCAAGTTTGTCAGAAATATTTTTGCTAAGTAAAAACTATTTATAGAAAATCTTTTCCGATTGAAAATCATTTATACAACATTAAATCATAGAGAAATCCATTTATCTTTCTCACATCTGTTTTCTTTTTGAAATTTCTTTTTCCAAACAACATCAAATCCTCGTAAAAATCATTTCCAGCCCATTTCTATTCGAGATAATCAAATTGTTCCTCACAGTTTTCGACGTAAAATACTTTTCAAATTATTTTTTTTTGGAAATAGAGTCATATATAAGTCAAATGATTTTCTCTTTTACAAAAAGTTTCTAAAAGATGTGGAAACGATTCTTAGTCAAGAGGGGGGGTGAATTGACCTTTTTAAAATTTTCGAAAAACAAATGTTTAAGTTCCCTTTTAAAAATGGAGTAGCAAGATAGTAAACTTTCCTTGAAGCACTACCAAGAAACAATTGCAATACCAATTCAAGAATGCATTTAAAGAAAGATATTCAATTGTATAAGCTAAGAGATAGTATCAATCAACAATCATGCACTAGTATCATAAACATAGAACATAAAGAATCATGCATATGATAATAAATATTGCAAAAAAGAAAAGAGAGTAGGATAGAGAAAGTGACACAAGTATTTTACTGGTTCGGCCCACAACCTGAGTGACCTACGTCCGGTCACCAAGAATCCTCTAGGAAAAATTCACTATGACAAAGTTTGTACAAGAGATACCTGACTCCTTACAAAAGTCACTCTCCCTTGTAGGATACCTCACCCACAAGTACCACACTCTCAAGAGATGCCTCACCCTTGAACCTTGTTGGATACCTCACCAACAACTCACTAAGGGATGCCTCACTAATTAATCTTAGGGGTAGTTTAGTCTTTTACAAACTAAAATATCTTATATATTTTGCAACTTAATCATGACTAGTGGAGAGTCGTTGGTGTGACTCACCATGCTCACCACAACCTTGTGACACTTGTCCCTCCGTGGTCCGATGTCCGGTTCAGTATTCGTAGTTTCGTTTCCGACTCCGTTATTCTCCTGATTTAGGTTTTCCGCACCTGATTTAATTCAAAACTTCGCCCCGAACAAAATATAATATTTTATTTTAGAGAATAATTTTTGAAAAGGCCCACATCACTTAAAAGTGAGACGAAAATTTATCGTTTCGTTTGCTGAAGTCAAAATTAGGTTTTTCGACCAAGTAAAATCTTACTGTTGGTGAAAACATGGACCGGGTTTCGTCTAAATTTTCAACCCAAAATTTAACCGTAGGCTTTCGCCATGAAATCGATTCTAAATATGATTTTGTTTCAACTAAAATCATTTTCTAGATCTCAGATAAAAATATAAACAAATATTTGTTTATCGATACAGAAAACAGCAGAAATCGGGGTGTTACATTGCTACCCCACAAAAAAAAATTTCGTCCTCGAAATTACGTACTTGTAAAAAGATCAGGATGATGTAACTTCATTTTATCCACAACTTCCCATTTTGCCTCTCCCGTTGTCTCATTCCAAATAACCTTGTCCAAGGAAATTTGTTTACCCCTGAGCTGCTTAGTCCTCTTATCCTAGATTCGCACAGGTGAAGTCTCATAAGACAAGTTTTCTTTTAATTATACTTCATCGGGTTCAGTTATGTGAGATGGATCAGGAATATACTTCCTCAATTGTGAGACATGAAAGACACTATGAATATTTGAAAGAAAAGGTGGTAAAGCAATTTGATAGGCTACTGGACCAATACGGCGAAGAATTTGGTAAGGTCCGGTAAATTTTGGAGTGAGTTTTCTGGATTTTAAAACTCTACCTAACCCAGTCGTGGGTGTGACTCTCAAAAATACATGTTCTCCTTCTAGGAATTCAAGGGGTCGTCTCCTCTTATCAAAGTAACTCTTCTGTCTACTTTGTGCCGTTCTCATCTTTTCACGAATTTGTTTAACCTTTTCCATTGTTTGCTGCACAATTTCTGGTCTTAAAATCGTGCTTTCTCCATCTTGATACCAACACATAGGTGTTTGAAATTTCCTTCGGTATAAGGCTTCATAGCGTGACATCCCTATACTTGAGTGAAAATTGTTGTTTTATGTGAATTCGATAAGCGGCAAAAGGTCATCCCAACTTCCTCGATTCTCTAAGACACGTGCTCTTGGCAAGTCTTCTAACGATTGAATCATCCTCTCGGTTTGTCCATAAATTTGAGGATGATAAGCTGAACTTAAGCATAACTTAGTTCCCAACGCTTGATGTAAACTTCCCCAAAACCGTGAAGTGAACTTCGGGTCTCTATCTGAAACAATACTTGAAGGTACTCCGTGAAGTCTAATCACTCCCTTGATATAAACTTCGGTCAACGTTTCTACAGTGCAGTTGATCTTAACAGGTAAAAAGTGTGCTGACTTCGTCAGCCTGTCAACGATCACCCAAATTGAGTCAAAATCATTGGAAGTTCGCGATAAACTTACCACAAAATCCATTGATATGCTATCCCACTTCCATTCAGGTACATCCAACGATGTAAGCATTCCGCCTGGTCGTGGATGTTCTACCTTCGCTTTTTGACAAATCAGACATGATGCAGCACACGCCGCAACTTGATTTTTCATGCCTGGCCACCAAAACTTTTGTTTCAAATCTTGGTACATCTTAGTTGATCCCGGATGAATACTCAACTTAGTCTTGTGTGATTCCTCTAGAATCATCTTTTTCATCTCAGGATTATCAGGTACAGAGACTCGTCCATTGCACCTTAAGATGTTATCTGGTCCTAAGCTAAACTCGGTAGCTTTTCCTTGTTCCATTAACTTCTTCTTCTCTTGAAGACGGGTATCGGCAATTTGTTGTTCTCTGATCTCTTCCATTAATCCTCTAGAGATATTAATCATTCCTACATAGATTTTCTTTTGACTTACAACCATGATTAAGTTGAGATCACAGAACTTTTTAATCAATTATAATTCCTTCATCATCATAGCCGAGATATGAATGGCCTTCTTGCTTAAGGCATCTGCTACAATGTTCTCCTTTCCTAGATGATATTGTAATGTGAAGTCATAGTCTTTCAGAAACTCCATCCATCATCTCTGTCTCATGTTGAGCTCCTTCTGATCAAGCAGGTATTTTAGACTCTTGTGATCACTAAAGACATCAAACTTGGCTCCAGATCATGCATCGGATAATTCCTCTTGTGAGTCTTTAACTGTCGTGACGCGTAAGCTACGACTTTTCGATGTTGCATTAATACACAACCTTTGATATGAAGCATCACAATATACTTCGTAAGGTTCATTCGGTTCAGGAAGTATTAACACCGGCGAGGTTGTCAGACGTTCCTTGATCTTTTGAAAACTCTCATCGCACTTGTCAGTCCATACGAAAGGTTCATCCTTCCTTGTCAGTTCAGTCAACGGTCCCACTATCTTGGAAAAACCTTCGATAAACCTCCCATAGTAACCAGCTAGACCCACAAAGCTGCGAATCTCTGTTACTATTTTTGGTCTTTCCCAATAAAGTACTGCTTCTACTTTTGCAGGATCGACAACAATTCCTTCCTCGGTAATTATGTGCCCCAAGAATTTTACCTCTCCGAGCCAAAATTCACACTTAGATAGTTTTGCGTGTAATACCTCTCACGTAGGATTTGTAGGGCTTGTCACAAATGCTCTTCATGTTCTTCATCATTCATTGAATAAATGAGAATGTCATCGATGAACACGATAACGAACTTATCTAGAAGCGGTCGAAAAATCCGGTTCATGTAGTCCATGAAGATAGCAGGTGCATTTGTTACTCCAAAAGGCATTACAAGATATTCGTAATGTCCGTAGCGAGTTCTGAACGCAGTTTTTGGTATATCTTCCGTCTTCACCCTTATCTGATGATATCCCATTCTCAAATCGATCTTTGAGAACACAATGGCTCCTCTTAGTTGATCCATTATATCGTCTATACGCGGTAAAGGATATTTGTTCTTGATCGTCACTTTATTGAGTTGTCGAAAATCCACGCAGAGTCTCGACCCTCCATCCTTCTTTCTTACTAACAGAACTGGTGCTCCCCACGAGGAAACACTTGGTCGGATGAACTGTTTTGACAGAAGTCTTCCAGTTAAGCTTTCAACTCAGCAAGTTCTGTCAGTGCCATTCGATACGGTGAAATTGAAATTGGATCGGTTCCTGGAATCAGGTCGATGGAGAATTCGATATCTCTGACAGATGGCAAACCCAAAACATCATTAGGAAACACATCCGAAAATTCTCTCACTACAGCATTGTACTCAAGTAGATTTCCCTCTCGACTTCCAAGTTAGATAGAAGTAAGTATTCCTGAGCTCCTTCTTTCGAAGAAGTTCTCATTTGGTCGATAGATAAAAATCCATAAATCTCAGGATCAGGAAAAACTAAGGTCTTAAGGGTACAATCTAAAATGATATGGTTGGAAGATAACCAATCCATGCCTAGAATTACATCTAACTGAATTAAAGGCAAACATATGAGATTACCAAGAAAATGTCTATCCTGAAAAATGATAGGACGGTTCAGACATATACAAGTCACAACAACAGGTTCAGCAGTTGGAGTTGAAACAATCAGATCATATGACATGGAAGAAACAGGAAATTCTAGATGTCTCACACAATCCATCGCAATAAAAGAATGTGTTTCACCCTAATCAGAAAGTATCGTTAAGAGATTACCACCTATGTCGCAACTACCTTGTATGAGATCTTCGGAATTTGAAGCCTCAGCTCCACTCATGGTGTAAACCCTTCCCTTAGCTGTCGGTTTATTGGTCCTAGAATTGTTGGTGTTTGCACTCCTTGGAGTTGGCAATTATCAGTAAAACGAGTTTCTCTTCCACACTTAAAACACTTTCGAAACTGGCCTTGGTTTTGGTTCCTTTGGCCTCCACTATTGTATGCAGAAGCGACTGGACGGTAAGATTGTTGATTCTGGTTCTGATTCTGATTATTTCCGGGTGGTCTGAAATAAAGGTTTCCCTGAGCTTGTTTTCCTCTCTGGTTTTGGTACTGATTCTTGGATCTAGATGGTCCTCCAACATTCCCTTTGCTATCTCTTCCCTTTTTCATCTGTTCCACCTTCCTGCATTTCTCGACCAGAGCTTGAAAATTTTTGATCTCCAGTGGCAACACTGACTCCTTGATTTCAAACCTTAGTCCTCCTTCAAACTTCTCACATTTCCATTCTTCGTCCGATTGAGCTTGGAAGAAACGGAAATACTTTGCGAGTGATTTGAACTTCACCGCGTATTCCCCAACAGTCATTTCTCTCTGCTGCAGATGCGGAAATTCTTGTTCTTTCTCAATTCTAGCACTTTGAGTAAAGTACTTGTCCAGGAACGCGTTATGAAATGCACTCCAAGTAATCTCCTGATGATCCGCTACCATCAATTGTCTGACTCCCCTCCACCAGTACTCAACATCCCCCACGAGCAGGAACGTAGCATATTGAACTTTGACTCCTTCTAGGGTGTGAATTAGTTTGAAGATCTTTTCTAGTTCTTGTATCCAAAGGTCAGCCTTCTCGGGATCAGCATCCCCATGAAATTGTGATAGATTATGATGCCGAAAAGTAGTCAACCCTTTTCCCTCTACAACTTGTTCAGCTCTGAGTTGTTCTTGTTGATTTTGGGCAGCCATAGTTGCGTTTGTAATACGATAGCAGCTGCAACATTTTCCATTGCCTGTGCTGCATAGTCCATCCCACCAGCTCCTTCAGGATCCTCTCCCAGATTACCACGACTGCCAACACGGACGCCTTTAGGGCCTCTTCCACGGCCGTGTCCACGTCCATGTCCAGCTTCTGGCTCAACAACTGGTTCCATAACTAACCTACAAGTCACAATAAGTTAAACCAAAACCAGAAACTGAAACGTAAACTTACTCGTTACCACAAATTAATTCTAAGAAGTAATTAAAACAAGTCTAAGTCAGAGATCACACAACATAGGCATAACAGACCTATTTCCCAAGGATTCCCGAAAGACTCGACCAGCTCTGATACCACTAATGTAACACCCCATTGGCGATACATGTTGAAACTAAAAGACTGAAAATAATTACGATGTTTACTTTCGAAAAATATAATTTTCTCTATTTCTTAACTTCCTTGAAATTATTTGTATTTGTATTTTTTTCTTTTTCTTTTCCTCTACGATACAACTAAACATTTATAATTAACAACCGAATACATACATACATATATATATATATATATATATATGCATCAATACAGTTTTACATATGGACCTTTATATTACAGATCATTTATTAGAGTCATAACATAAGAAAACATACATAAACCAAACTTAAATAGTAGCGGTATTACTTCCCAAAAGTAAACCCAAAACAGATCCTACAGCTGGTCATACTTAAGAAAACCATTGGGAAGTCCACGCTAGAACTCCCCGACCGCAGAAGTATCCAGGTTAGTCATCCACATGCTTCCTGTCATTAGCCTCATCAAAGTACAAGCCTCATTTGGTTCATATGTACTCGAATATATATATATATATATATATATATATATATATATATATATATATATATATATATATATATATATATATATATATATATATATATATATATATATGTAGAAGCATAGTAGAGACCCAACATGAAAAGAAATAAACCAAGGGTGAGATACCAATATTGAGTTTCATTATGATAACTGCATGAACGACCCTCAAACAAACATTCATGTATACATACCATAATTATTTCCTACCAATGGGATTCACACCCGATCATCCAATCGTAATTTTTCAAAAATGCATGGCACTTAAATATCCATCCTATGAGCCTTGACCTTTATTCTCCGGAGATTCCTAACTACCCTTCTTCGAGCAATGATTAGGCCGCGATACCCTTAACACAATTGTCTCATGAGATCGGCCTCTAAATTTAGGTCTGGCTCCAATTGTTCAGGGAATATCATGATGGAGCACCTAAAATAATATTGGAATAGTTCCCTATTTAGTACATTCGTGCCGGGTAACCGAATTCCACGACCCGAGGTTGCAAGGCCCCAAGTATTCGCTGGATTTTCGAAGCCTGAATTTCCATAAGACCCAAAGATCCTAGAATTTATCTTTGTTACGTAACTAACCAATTTACCCAATTCACCCTTTGTGTAATTGTAGCTTGATACCCAAGGCATGTGTGCCCAAAATGGCATGTTTGCCAAACTATGCATGTAAAACCCTTTGTTATCGTAGTAGTTCTTTGTCGTTTGTTTTTCCTCTGTCGAGGCTTAAAGCTCCCGACTACACTTCCTTAGGTATTCTAATTCATTTCCCTTCCAAGTGCAATTTTCTTTTAGGAACACTAGCCCGACATCTCGGCAATCCAGGTCCTTATCCTTTACTTTATTTTTCCCAAAGAATTTTCGTTCAGTTAAACGCAAGTACCAAAACAAAAACTCCAAAAACTTATCCAAGTTTGTCGGAAAATTTCTGTTGTTCTTAAATTCCTTTTCCAAAAATCTTTTTTCAACGATTACGTACTCGTTGTCACTCATTAACTTACTCTTTCATTAAAACTCATTAAAATATTATTATTTTTACCTTAAAATTAAAACCACTAATTTTCAAAAAATAATGTTTCCGTTAAATTTTCTTAACGTTTTATCCTTAATTTCCAATAAGCACTGACCGATGTCAGGCTTCCAGCCAATCACAAAGTCAACAGAAAATTTCATACAACATAATTTATCACATGCTTTCACAACCAACAATAAATTCACACATCACAATTTATAGCATGCTTTCACAGATAAATCAAGCATCATAGAATATTATGCAATAATTTAAAACAAATACCACAAACTACAACAATTAATTACAGACACACCAAACAATTTATACACATAGTTATCGAAGCTCCTCATACAAACTCCCCTTACCTCTTGAAGATTCAAGTTCCGATTCAATGAAATCTCGGTTTCAAATCCGGTTTCCCCCATGAACTCCGAACAACAACTACTAACAAAATCCTTCACAAAACAACCCATAACTAATTAAACTTTGAAAAAAAAATCTATTATTTCTTATGGCTATGGTTTCGGCCCTGTGACACCCTCTTTTTTGTGTGCCACATTATGCAGATGCATGTAATAAAATAATATGAGAATTTTTAAAACATTTACAGCATGTATTTTAAATCAATAAAACATATATACAACATATCAGAGTTCACAGAAGCAATGACATATGCAATACAGACACTCCACTGGCTGTGGTATAACTAATACAAGACTCAACTTCAAC
Organism: Sophora flavescens; assembly: GCA_030762895.1. Taxonomy (NCBI): domain Eukaryota; kingdom Viridiplantae; phylum Streptophyta; class Magnoliopsida; order Fabales; family Fabaceae; genus Sophora; species Sophora flavescens. The sequence continues at coordinate 219,125,930 of CM061063.1, forward strand.
TCTGAAAGTCCTCGTGAGAGACGTTAGCATTCTCATCACCTTCCTTGTCTCGTTACTAGCTAAAAGTCATCTCTGTCTTCAAAACACAAACCGAATCAACATAACAGAAACATAGAGACAGAGATATACAGGAGGTAAGAAACTCTAGATATCATAAAGGGGAAACAGCATAAAATACTATTTATCAAGATGTATATAAACAAACACAACCATCTCCCAATATCATTATCATACCAATCAACCTCGATATCTTAGTAACTAAGATCATAACATATTCTAATGCATAACTGGTCCTACTTGCATGATTGGCCAATTCTACAACAACGTTCAGTCGGTAGTTAGGCTACTAACTCCTGCGTGACCAACATGAGTTCCGTCATCTTGGTCGCTCCAGATAGTCCACCTCAACTTCGTGTGACAAATGCTCAAACAGTTATTGCAACTATTCACACGGCCCCTGTGTACAGATACACAAACACCTCTTGTGCGATAGCCCAGCTATGCACCAATATTATCCGACCTCGTATGATAGCCACTCAAATGGCTTATCGTAGCTAGTCATACGACCCCTTGTGAAAACTATCTAACTTTCGTTGTAGTCGTTCACAATACACCAACATCAACCTCATATTAATAACCGCTCAAACAGTTATTGCGGCTACCCATAAGGTTGATCAATGCAATGATATGCACATGCATCCATCACTACATAATTTCACACCATCTTTCCATCTAACACCTCATTATCACCACATGACATCATAACTTCCTAATCAAGCTATCAACCTAGTTTCATATCAAACATCTCCAAAGTATCACCAATATTGATCCACCACACATCAATATATCAACAACCCATAGTACAATATTATCAACAAAACAACATCATATAATCAACAGAGAAATAAAAAAATAACCATATATCATGTAATCAACTAAGCATGTTATCATATATCATATTATCAACCAACAATCAACGAGGGTTGAGAATCCCCACACATGTAAATGTTCATATTTTATGCCAATAGTCCCGATAATTGGAATTTCTTCCCCCTCACCTTGTGTATTATTGTACCGACGTCTCGAAACGAACACCCCCTCTATACTTTCAATTCTTCCACGCAAGGGAGCAAGGTCTCCAAGCCTCCGGAAATCCACCTAGACATCAAGTTATGAAGCACACGTTACTACGAGTTCAAAATCGAAGACGGAATTGAATTCTGACAACGAAACGAAAGAACTTAAGAACCATAACGAACGGAGTTTCGACATAATAGAGTAGGATTTACCTTCACTTAGCGAAGAAAAGAAGGATAGGAAAGTGAAGGCGACGTCGTCACGATCACAACCATGTACTCGAAAATGTGATGGGGCGATCGATCGAGTCGATAATCGAGGCAAGGTCCCTTCTCTCTCTAAGTCTCTCTCTTTATCTCTCTCTAGCTCTCACTCTCTGTTTCCTCTACTCACTGTCTTCTGTTTTCGTCTTGGACTTAAGTGAACTTGTTTCACTGAAGTCCCTTTTATTTTTGCAAAAAAACGTGTCAATGCTCGAGCGTCCAATTGCCAACGTTCAAGTGTTCCAACGCTCAAGCGCTATGTTTCCCACGCTTGAGCGTTCTCCAATGCATATCACGCCGTTGCCGCGCGTCAAAACTCAAGCCAGGTGTCATCAGCTCCCAACGCTCGAGTGCCCAACATGCAGCGTTTGAGCATCCATTGAACGCTCGAGTGCTGGTTTTCCAATGTTTGAGTGTTGACCTGTTGACAACATTCGTCGTTTGTGTGTTTCATCGCGTTCTAAGCTCGTTTGAAGTCCGATTGACCTCAAATTTGAGATATAGGCTCATCAAGACCTAAAGAACAACTTCAAACCGTGCTCATCAAGACCTAAAGAACAACTTCAAACCGTCAAAAGTTCCTAATCTCTTCCTTAAATCCAAATCTCTTAATTCACACACTTATGCCCTTTTTGAACAACTTACGAAAATCCTAGATTTCATTAACGTTCTTTCCGACACCAGAAGACCGCGTACTTTCCATGCAAGGATTCCTAAGCCTTAAACCACATGTTGCATACCTAATCCAAGTCTTAACATGTTCCCATTATGTAAAACAAAATCGTAAAAATCGGGATGTTACATTACTACCCCTCTTAAAAGAAATTTCGTCCTCGAAATTTTGCAGAGGTTATATGTAACATCAACTCCGCTGCGTACTCTGATACAATTATTAAAAACACAGACCTGATTGATTCATATATTTCAACTTATCAAAATCTAAACATACACCAACTTATAGATTCATATTTTACACACTATTCCATCAGAATTTACATCATCATCCTCAACATAACTACAGATATACCTAAACATAGCTTCAAAACATTATTTTCTCCAAAACCTAGTAAGAGAAACTCGCTGACCATTTCAAAAGATCGTCCACAAAAACCTCACTGTTCATGATTGATAATGCTCAACTCCTCTCAAAGTGAACACACATCCCGTTGTTGGAGTTCGCACTGCTTGTTGTCCAGTTCCTTGAGATTGTGCCCCTGTTCCTTGTCTTCCAGCATTTGTTGCATTTCCTTTGTTACAATCTCGGAAAACATGTCCTGTCTTACCACATTTGAAGCAAATAACACCCTTCACCTGACAATCTCTCATCAAATGTGCTCCTCTACATTTAAAACAAGTAAGTGATCTTTGTCCATCCTTTCCAACTGTTACATTTTGCGGTCTTGGACGATCATAAGGTTTCTGATCCTGACGAAGTCCTACATTCCCATTGTTCTGATGATTCCTGATTGGCCCTTTGTTCTTCCTTTGCTGACGGGCTTCGATCTTTTTATCAAGACTTTCCACTGCAGTCCATCTTTCAATCAGTTCCGGAAGTCTGGAAATTCCAAAGGGTAACATTGCTCTCTGTAATTCATTTCTCAAACCTTTTACAGATCCACTTTTCATATGGGCATACTTGATAAAACTTGGATAGCTTGAGCAAAGCATTAAACCTGATTAAGTATTCCCCAACTGACATATTTCCTTGTTTCAAACTCACAAATTCCTGCTCCTTCTCATGTCTAATTGTCTCAGGGAAATATTTTTCCAGAAAACATTCCTTGGACAGTTCCCATGTAGTGAATCTTCCTTCAGCTCCAATATCCTCTGACGATTCTTCCACCATGACTCTGCACCTCCTACCATCATGAAGGATGCGTATGTGACCTTTCTGTCTTCCCTGCCACGCATAGCTGTGAATACTTTCTCTACCTCCTGTATCCATAACTCTGCTCCCTCTGGATTATACTCTCCATTAAATTGTGACGGCTTTCCTTTCATAAATGCAACTAGTCCTGCATCAGTTACTCCTTCTTAATTATAGGATTGCCGATTTTGCTACTGTTGAAGTTACTGCATTAACTGTGCATTCTACTGTGACTGAATCATCATGGTTCTGGCCATATCTCTTATTGTCTTCATTACTTCAGATTCATTTTCTTCTTCTACTCTAGGAATCTCTACTTCCACATCATTATATTCCACGTTGTTCCCATTCTGGCTACCATGAGTCCCACTAGCCATAGGTTCCTGTAGAGGTAACCACCAGCTCACATTCATAAGAAATATATATAAGACATACTTCTTATAAATAATAGAAACAATTATCGTTATTTCTCGGTAAAGAAATAAAAGATAACTTGGATATGAACACTCTACCCAACTTTGAAACATAGTCAACACCTGATGTAGGTTCAACTAGACACGGCCAGTAACAACATCTTGTACCTCGCAGTCCTTGATTCTAATATGACATAACCCCACAGTCCGTTTTAGAACCGAACTGCTCTGATACCACTAAATGTGACACCCCTTTTTCGTGCGCCACATTATGCAGATGCATGTAATAAAATAATATGAGAAATTTTAAAACATTTACAACATGTATTTTAAATCAATAAAACATATATACAACAACCCATAGTACAATATTATCAACAAAACAACACCATATAATCAACAGAGAAATAAAAGAATAACCATATATCATGTAATCAACTAAGAATGTTATCATATATCATATTATCAACCAACAATCAACGGGGGTTGAGAATTCCCACACATGTAAATGTTCATATTTTATGTCAATAGTCCCGATAATTGGAATTTCTTCCCCTTCACCTTGTGTACTATTGTACCGACGTCTCGAAACGAACACCCCCTCTACACTTTCAATTCTGCCACTCAAGGGAGAAAGGTCTCCAAGCCTCCAGAAATCCACCTAGACATCACGTTACGAAGCACACGTTACTACGAGTTCAAACTCGAAGACGGAATTGAATTTCAACAAACGAAATGAAAGATAACTCAAGAACCGTAACGAACGGAGTTTCGACATAACAGAGTAGGATTTACCTTCACTTAGCGAAGAAAAGGAGGATAGGAAAGTGAAGGCGTCGTCGTCAGGATCACAACCATGTACTCGAAAACATGTCGGGGCGATCGATTGAGTTGATAATCGAGCCGAGGTCCGTTCTCTCTCTAAGTCTCTCTCTCTATCTCTCTCTAGCTCTCACTCTCTGTTTCCTCTGCTCATTGTCTTCTATTTTCGTCTTGGATTTAAGTGAACTTGTTTCACTTAAGTCCCTTTTATTTTTGCAAAAAAATGTGCCAACGCTCGAGCGCCCAATTGCCAGCGTTCAAGCATTCCAACGCTCAAGCACTGTGTTTCCCGCGCTTGAGCGTTCTCCCATGCATGTCACGTCATTGCTGCGCGTCAAAACTCAAGCCAGGTGTCATCAGCTCCCAATGCTCCAGCGCCCAACATGCAGCGTTTGAGCATCCACTGAGTGCTCGAGTGCTGGTTTTCCAACGTTGGAGCGTTGACCTGTTGACAGCATTCGTCGTTTGCACGTTTCGTCGAGTTCTGAGCTCGTTTGAAGTCCGATTGACCTCAAATTTGAGATATAGGCTCATCAAGACCTAAAGAACAACTTCAAACCCTCAAAAGTTCCTAATCTCTTCCTTAAATCCAAATCTCTTAATTCACACACTAATGCCCTTTTTGAACAACTTACGAAAACCCTAGATTTCATTAACGTTCTTTCCGACACCAGAAGACCGCGTACTTTCCATGCAAAGATTCCTAAGACTTAAACCACATGTTACATACCTAATCCAAGTCTTAACATGTTCCTATTATGTAAAACAAAATCGTAAAAACCGGGATGTTACAGGCCCAAGCTAGGAAAATAGGTTGGAGGTTTCAAAATTCCACATACTCTTAGATCCATAACCTTAGAGTAGTGTAGAGTTTGGGAAAGTTGACATAACTTGAAAATGAAGCAAAATCATCAAACCCATTTTATGGGTAGGATTCGGCCCTCAATAGAAAAAATAGCTAGGGGTTTCAAAATTTTACATACTCTTGGATCCATGACCCTAGAGTAGTAGAGAGGTATTGAAAATTGTTAGAACTCAAAAATAATCATCCTATGATTTTATACAAATTTTTGAAGACATACATGAAAGTTGAAGAAAATGGTTTTTGGACATGATTCAATGGAAATAAATGAACTAGGAAAGCTCATGATCATGAAGGAAGAATGGTTACCTCTTGAAGATGGAGAAAAGATGAAGAATTTTATCCAATTTGCAAGACCAACACTTAAGGATTTAGGTTTTTCTTAGGTTTTCTTTTAGTGTTCATATGACTTGATAAAAAAAAAGTGTGAGAGTGAATGGGGGGTGGGCTGCCGTGAGAAAGAATAGTGGGGGCAAGGTGAGTGAGTCATTAAGGTTAAGTTGTAGTTTAAATTAATCTTAGGGGTAGTTTAGTCTTTTACTATCTAAAATATCTTAGATATTTTATAACTTAATCATGACTAGTGGTGAGTCATTGGGGTGACTCACCATACTCACCACAACCTTGTGACACTTGTCCCTCCGTGGCCCGGTGTCCGGCTCAGACTTCGTAGTTCCGTTTCCGACTCTGTTATTCTCCCGATTTAGGTTTTCCACACCCGATTTAATTCAAATCTTCGTCCGAACAAAATATAATATTTTATTTTAGAGAGAAATTTTTGAAAAGGTCCACATCACTTAAAAAGTGAGAAGAAAATTTATCGTTTCGTTTTCGGGTCAAAATTAGGTTTTCTAACCAGTAAAGTCTTACTGTCAGTGAAAACGCATAACAGGTTTCGTCTGAATTTTCAACCCATCATTTTCTAGATCTCAGATAAAAATATAAATAGATATTTGTTTATTGATATAGAAAACAGCAAAAATCGAGGTGCTTCAATGAGGGTTTCAACATGGGAGAATTCAAGAGCAAATACAACAATGAAAGAAACCATTCCCTTAACTTGCACGAGAATAGAAGAGAAATAAATCAAGAATATTTTCAAGAAGAAAAAAAATATGATAGATAAATATATTTTCTAAAAATGGATAGCTTGCACTGGGCAAAGAGAATAAATAAATCTAATAGATTTTCAAGAGAGGAGAATAAAAATAATATGGTAGATAGATATATTTTTTCTAAAAATGGTTAACTTGCATAGCAAAAAGGGGAGAAATGAATCAAATAGATTTTTAAAATAAAATAAAAAAACAATATGATAGACAATATATTTTAAAAATATTATCAACTTGCCATGTGTAAAGAGAAGAAATAAATGAAGTAGATCTTCCGGGGAAAAGAATTAGACTAATATAATAGATAAATGTGTTTTCTAGAAATAATTAATTTGCACGGGAAAAAGAGAAGAAATAAATCAAATGGATTTTTAAGAAAGGAGAAAAATCAATATGATAAATAAATATATTTTAGAAAAATGACTGACTTGCACGGAAAAAAAGGACAATTCAATCAAAAAAATTAAGATAGAAGAAAAATCATAATATAATAGATAAAAAAATTTATATCATTGCGAAGATCATTAAGGCATATTTAGTATTAGTGTTTAAATGGATTACACTGAGAAATGATTAATCAGCTTAAAATTCAGTTGTTGCTTTAAAAATATATATTTACTATTAAATATTCAAGAAGTGCGATACTAAGGTAAAAAATTGATTAGTGTTAATTTATAATTTTGCCTTAAAAAATTCACAATAAAACATTAATGTCTATTTTCTTTTTCTTTTTTTTTTGGTAGGCATGTCTATTTTCAAATATTATGCTTTTTTTTTCATATATTCTTTATACATGTCTTATTTTTTAAATTATATTTTTAATACTAAGATTGTGTAGTAGACAGACGATATATGCTTACTATTTACACTTAAGGGTCATTATTTGTATTATACTTATAATATCAATAATAATTATTAAATTAATATCTATTACACTTTATTATCGACAATTCGAATAAAAAAAATTTAAACAATTTTTGGTATATAATTCCTCACATAAAATTTTAAACTACAAAACATAAAAATTAGCATATTCCCCGTGCATTGCACAGGTCCATATACTAGTCCTAGTATTATACATTTGTGAATATATTCTCAAAAGAGAAACTTCCACATGTCAAGTTCTAGATCAATATCTCAAGGGGATTTTTCACACTTGACTTCACCACATTGCTTTCCTCTAATTTTTGCTTACATGTCAGCCTCAGATTCATTTGCAATAATTTGTTTATGGTAATCTTTAACAATAAGAGAGAGATCTTACCACAATTCATTAAAGGAAATTGCATTAATAGTGATGGATCAATCATATAAATCAATTTCAAATTTCAAATCAATGATATTTCTAAAATTGGTATTTGCACACCAATATAATGAAACAAATCGATTTTAAAAGGAAACAATTCAATATATAAATAAAAAAAATGTTGTACTAATTTAAATGCACATTCATCTCACTAACCATTAACCAATTTAATACAAATAAATCGTAAGGCCATTTTAATACCAATTTTAAACCAATTTAATACCAATTTTAAACCCATTTATAGGTATTTCCTCTTATATTTTAAACCATTTTCTTTTTCTCTTCTCCTTCTTCTCTTCACTTCTTCCTACCGAAGATCAATTTGGCTCTCTACCTCTTAGCATCTGTCTTCATCAGAGGCCACCACAGGCTCCCTGCTATTCTCTGCTTTCGGAAAATCACCTCTGCTCCCTGCTCATTCGATTATATTTTTTTTTAGACTAAACCCTCAATTTGGTTCCTGAGAAAAACACTCGGGTCTGAAATAGTCTCTATCCAAAAAAAACTATCCATTTAGTCCTTAAGAATGTGTTTACCGGGACAGATTAGTCCTTCTGTCAGTTGACCACCTTTGACCGCAGGTCAATTACTGACGTGTCAGTATCCATTTTTGAGGAACCAAAATGCATGTCATTTCTTTCCTTCTTCTTCCTCCAGCTTCTTCTTCTTCTTCCAATGACTTTGATTTTACACCACCATGACCATTCAGGAAATGGTATAAGAATTTCTAATGGCAAACCCAGATTTATCAGACGAACTTTAGAGAATATTTAGGGTAATACATGTGCGTAATAGAGAATCTATTCAAAACCTGCAGATCAGAAGCAGTCGAGTAACTTGTGCCATGTGAGAAACTTCCCGAGAAGGTTATACTTGCAGAAGCTAGATTCTTAACAGCCTCTACATAGAAATGGTTTTGTTATAAAATCTAGCCTTATTTCGGCTAAACCAAACAAACCACAAAGTATTAGCAATGCCAGAAAGAACAACATCTTACATCAATGAACTCCATCTTCTCTGACATAGATTTAAAGCAGAAATGATATAGCTTGTGTCAACTGATATAGAAAGGAAATCACCTAGCCAATTCAACATTTTGCTTGCAAACTTACATTGCAAGAATAAATTATCAGAGGTTTCATAATCACATCTACATAAACTGATAATTGATGCCATATGGCAACATCTCAATCTCAGCATGTCATCTATTGGAAATTTCCCATGAATAATTCTCCAAATTAGAAAAGATTTTGATGGGGGAACAACTTTATTCCAAATGATTTTACCCCATGGAAAAGGCATGCTGCTATCAATCATCATTGAATAATTCCTTTAATGATAAAGTACCAGAATCATTACAACTCCAAACCAAATCATCCTTAAATTGAGCAACAGGAATGATCATCTGATTCAACTCTGCAGAAAGGGCAGGGGACTTGTTGAGCAGGAACTGAGGGACCTGTAATCTGCCAGAAACATGAAGTCCTTAACTTTTGCTTGTAAAGAATCATGTAATCTATTTGGAATTTATACAACTTCAACAATTGGTTTAGTTAACCATCTATCAATCCAGAAGTTAATATTGCAGCCATCACCAAGAAGCCATTTACAGTTTGTAATCACTGTTTTTATGAATGCTTTCATTCCTGACTAGATTGAGGATGAAACTTGAATTTGAGTAGGAATTTTCTTTGAAAGAACTCTGGCTCAAAGCAGCATAGCCCATTGATTATTAGATGACACTAATTCCCAGCATAATTCCAGAATTGATGCCTTATCAGTAGCCTTGATGGATGGATTTCGGACCTAGGCCACATTCTTCAACAGATTTGCATATAGGAGACCATGAATTAGTACATATCTTTTTTATTTTAGTTTTACCTGACCAGATAAAGTTTTTTTTTCCATCTATCTATTAGCTTCAACAAAGAACTTAGCCAAAGATAAACATGAAAAGAGTATAGCAGCATGCTTTGAATGACACACTGCATCAAAACTAGTCTTCCGCAGGGTGCCTTTCCAAGTAGCTAACTTATGCTACTTAAACAAAAATGCAAAGTGAAAAGGAAAAGGAAAAGGAAAAATCAACATTAAGCATCCAACATCAAGTATACAGCAAAATGAACAATTATCCAGCAAATCAAAATACACACAATGATCTTTTGTATTCCAGATCTGAAAAACAAAAAAAAAACATCCAGATTGAAACTAAATTGCTCTTCCAGATCTCAATGTCTTGGTCTTTATCAGTAATATTCCAGATCTGCACATACAAGGAGAACATTTAAACTGGTCGACCAAACTCGTGTTAATAGGCACTACCATCTCATCGATTCTGATGGTTTTCACGCCAATGAAATACTTAGCTGAAGGTTCTCCTTGTGAAAAAAGCACAAGCTGTGCTCACTGGGTTGATGATGAGTGGTGTGAAGCATCAATGTTTGGACGAAAAACGTAAGGCCCGTCTACTAATCAAATGACACATTCTGATGCAGAGAAGCAGAGAGCGAATTTTCGGTGGAAACTAAAAGCAGCAGAGAATTGTGAGGGTAAAGCTATTCTGGTTCTACAGAGGCCAGCCATGCCTGAAGCTCCGCGAGTTCACCGCTCATGGAGGTGTGGGTGAGGAGATATGTTCGCTGATGATGTTGAAGCTTCTTGAAGAAGAAGAAGAAGCTGAAGGAAGAAGAAGGAAATTCAGTTCCCAAACGGCATGCGTTTTGGTTCCTTATAAATGGATACCGACACGTCAGCAATTGACCTGCGGTCAAAGGTGGTCAACTGACAGAAGGACTAATCTGTCCCGGTAAACACATTCTAAGGACTAAATGGATATATTTTTTTGGATAGGGACTATTTCAGACCCCGAGTGTTTTTCTTAGGGACCAAATTGGGGGTTTAGTCTTTTTTTTATCATTGTAACATTCTGAAAATTGGACCCTCCTAATTTTTGCTCTTTTTGATTTTGCCAAAGCTCCATCCCAAATCTTCAAAAGGTAAGGGTCCCTTCTCTTCTCATCTTTATGAAGAACATGAAGAAAATGTAAATACAAGGAGGACAAAATATTGAAAGGAAATGTCCTCCACATGAAGAGGTTAAACTTAAACCACCACAATAAGGATTCTTAATAGGGAATCATTAATGAAATTCTTAACTAGGAAATTTGAATGAGCCTCCTTTTGATCTCCATCATCTTTCTTCCATATATTGTTTTGTCGTGTTTATTTTTCACCTAACCAAAAAATAAAAAATCTATAACAAGATGCTACATAATTATTATTTTTATAGAAGATATTTTTTTAATGAATTATATAATTTAGCCATCCTTAATATAAATATGTAGTCCAAACTAAAAAAAATAAAAATAGCACAATATATTTTAAATTAGCTTACGATATTGGTTTTTTGATATATTAATGTCAATCATTTTTTCCAAAAAAAATTGAATGAATTATGATTGTTGTCAATTAATTGAAAAATACGCATATTATTATGCGGAAAATTATAAGTTATACATTTTTTTAAGAGTATAAGTTTTACATTTAAACCTTGATCAAAATATGTTATTTTAAATTTTAAAATATTGAATATTTGGTAAGTGGTTACTTAGATGAATTTTCTTTAAAAAAAACGCAACATTAAACTTCAACTTACACTATTGATTTTACACATTAATACCAATCATTAATTAGAAGATACTAGTGTATGAACCCGTGTTATATTCGGGGTAAATATTTTTTTTTAGGATTTTATTAAAAAAATTTAATTTATGATATCGTATTTTTGTTGTTTTTTTGAGAAATTATTTACCAAAAAGTTTAAAAAATATTTTGTCTTAGTCATTGATCGCATGTTATCTTGTAAATATGTACTTTAGCAGGTTATCCCTGAGGTGCACATAGAATATCACAAAATTTATGCAGTGTAAAAAGATAGATATAAAAAAAATTTGCATGCGAAGAAAAAAATAAAGGAAAAATTTTATTATTTTAAAAAATATGTTTATTTGAAAATTAATTAAATTCAATGATAATACAAAAAAGATGAGGTATAAAAACAAAATTAAAAAATTTGTTAGTAATAAAAATATGTTGTTTTTTTCTTCCACTACCTTAATATCATATTTAACAGCAAATATATCTTTTTAAAGCTACAACTATATTTGAAGCTAATTAATTATTTATCAATTACATGTAATTTATTTAAACTCTAATGCCAAACTCTTCCCAATATCCTAGTACTAATATAAAATTTATTCTTCTCTTTTGAAAATCTATTTAATTTATTTATCCTCTTTTTTCTATTGAAGTGAACAATATTTTTTCTATTTATTTATTTCTAATATTTTCCCGTGCAAGATAACCATTTTAAGAAAATATATTTATCTATCATGTTATTTTTTATTCCCTCTTGAGAATCTATTTATTTTTTTCTCTTCTTTTTCCTATTGAAGTTAGTCATTTTTATAAAAAGATATTTATGTATAATAAATAGTTCTTTGAAAATCTATTTGATTTATTTATCCATTTTTCCAGTGCAAGTTAACTATTAAACTGTTGGCAATCTAATATATTTTTTTTATTTTTTTTATTGTCCAAGTTGTCAATTTTTAGAAAATATGTCTATCTATCATATGAACGAAAAATCTTATTTCATGAAATATTTTGATTTATTTCTCCTTTTTCCCCATGCATACTTCATTTTGAAGTCATCAACTTCTTCCTCATATTCTGAAATTGACAACTCTTAATTATCATTTAAAATAGAAACTTTTAATAATACAAACTCTAGAAGCACTGCTAACTTCTGCAAAGCTTTATCAATAAATAACGATAAATGACGGTGACGTTCGATTTCTCCTGATTGTTACTGCAAGCCCAGACACTCAAAATAGATATAATGTATAATCTATAATATATACAAAAAAGTGTAGATATCTGAATATTTCTTATGCTGAATTGACACCAGATTTTTAACTTAGGTGCTTTCAAAATTCAAATAAAAATAAGGCTTGCCGTCTTAATGATTCCAACTAAAATCAAATAGTGTTGAAATTTGAATATTTATTCATTATGATAGATTACACTTGGATTGTGGCAAAATATATATTTCAAGATATTTAAATATTTGTTTTAATGCATAGCATTTATGCACAACTTTTATTTCCTCTAGTGGTGCAAATTAATATTTGTCTAATCATCCTATCTTTGTTCTATGATCGACTTATAAACATTAGGTTATGCTTCGAATATCCATTCAAAATTATTTAAATTTAAATATGAAATGATAATAATTTACTTAATGACATTTATTGAAAATTTCTTGTGAGTATAATTATAATTAAAGTTATTATTACAATAATTTTAGTTATTATTTGGCTTTAATCATATAATGGAACAATTTGTTTCTAAAATAAATAAACCACTAATATTTTATATAAGCGTATAATTTTAATAGTGATAATTATAATAATAATAATTAAGTTGACTAAACTTAAAATTAAAATAGTAGTTAAAAAAAATAATTCTTGAAAATAATTATTGTTATTTTTATAATATTTTTAATATGAAGATGTACTAAAAATGTTTTTCTAAATTTATATAAAATAAATTTTAAAATTTTAAAATTGATAATTGTTGACATGAATTTGTTTTAATGTATTTTAAAAAAACCTTAATTGAATAGCACACTTTCCGTTTCTTTTATCAATTTTTTTTTTCAAAACCTTAACTGAATGATTTTTATAATATCTATAAATAATTTTTATTCTGTTTATTTTATAAATACCAAGCCAATACAATTTCAACTAATTGTATAACAATGTTATCTCATATGAAAAAAGAAAGTAAAAAAGAAAGATAAGCGTCTTTAAATGCTTTTCAAAGTTAATCCCATGTTATATTTGTTTTTTATAAATTTTATATTATTCACTTTATATAAAGATATTAATGTTTTAAAAAAAGTTTTGATTTACTTATATAAAATAAAATATTCAACCTTTGAGACTTGTGTTAAAAAAGAAACTCAAGATTAAAAATGTCGTTACATCAAAATTTTCAACCTCCAAAAAAAAATCAGACTTTCAACAATATTTGATGGAGGATATATGACATAAAAATAATTAGGGTTTAGTGATATTCAACATATAACCATAATAAAAACACCCAAAAAAATGAGAAAGAAGATACTAACTAGAGATTTTGAGCTTTGAGGATTGAGATTGAACTTGAAGAGAGCTGGACAAAAGAATAAAGCTAGAGAGAAAAAACACGTAATAATAGAGGAATATTGTTAGAATCAAGAAGAGAAAGAAAAAGAAAAATTAAAAGATGGACAAATGTTGTTGCTGAAAAAGTTGACCAGAGTCAAGGGACACACATATAACTTTGAAAGAGAGATGGAGAATGTGGTTTTGGATTATCCAACAGTTGTAACAATATCTTGCTATCAATACCTTCGAAATCATCTCTACATTGAAGAGTCATCAATATCATCCTCATGGGAAAATCATCACCAATTAGCAACACACATACATATGGATTTCAAATGCATAAACAAACTTTGATGGAAGAAAATAATTAAAAAAACACAAATTAAAGGTGGATAGTAAAGAACGCCAGTAGCGTTTTGAATAAGCACGACAGAGAATGAGTGTGGATGACCTAATTTATAGATGCAAATTTTGAAATGAGAGAATTATTTTTTGATCTGATATGCTATTTCTATATTAAATTGTGATTTTTGCACATTATTATTATTTTGATCTGATATGTCTTATTTATGGTGTTTAATTGAAAATTTCATATTTGGTATCAATTTCACATGATTTTGCATGATTATTAATTGATTTTGCAATATTGATTATTTATGATTTGGTATCAATTTCGCATGATTATTAATTGATTTTCGCATGATTTCACCTTTAGAAATTTCGCAATAATTAATTTCAAATTAAATTTGGTATCAATTTTGAAATAATGTGCGTTAATACTTATTCCTCGAATCCCTCTCGTGTGTCATAAGGCTTGCTGATGTGTCATCGTCCAAAGAAGAGAATTCTCTTGGAGCACATTTAACTTTGTATAGATATATAATAGATGTATATTAATCATTAATTTTGACACAACAATGTGATTTTATTATGATTTAAAAAGAATTTTTAAAACTTCCAGTTCTCTCTAAACATAAATAGGAAACCAAGATTTAACTGCATGACTTTTTTTTTGTGACAAGAACTGCATGACTTAAAACTTTAAAACATGGAAATAAATCATTATAGGCATTGATGTCTTAGTATTTGAAATAATGCATTGTACTTAATAGAAATATATGATTACAATAATTTCAATCATTATTAATCATTAATTAATCAAGGACTTCAACTTTATTGTCGTCTGATAATGTTTTCAGAGCATTATACCTAATAGATAAAATTTGCTATATTAATTGTACAAGGATTGACACATATTTTTGTTTATGTGTCGCATGTGGTTCATTTGAAGAGAAATATGATTTAATGTTCGGAATTTTTTAATAAAAAAATTAACAATAAATTTTAAAATTTGAAATTAAATCAATGCATTAATGGTAAGATATTGATTGACTCATAGAATATGAATGAATCAAAGCATTAACTGTAAGATATATCTATCATAAATGAAAATATTTCCATTTGTATATCAATCATCATTAATTTAATTATTAATTAAATTCAAATTTTAGATTTAGATAATATATTTCTAGAGCACATTCTCATGCATTCTAGCTCTATTTATTTCTTAATGTTTCATTTATATTCTCATTCATTCTCATGAAAAGGATAATTTGACAAGTGTCATAACTGGAGAAGAGTATTTCAAAGTTTCAAAACACGAAAAAAATTTAAAACAAAAAAAAAAATACAAATAAAATAAAAATAAAAATAAACAAGACGAATCAATTCAAATCAAATTAGGAATTAATTTGAAATAGAGCAATTGATAAATTGGGATTTAGCATTAGTATTTCAAGAGAGGATAAAACAAATAATATGTTACATAAATATATTTTCTAAAAATAGTTAACTTGCATCAAAAAAGAGGAGAAATAAAACAAATAGATATAAAAAAGACAAGAAAGAAATATAATAGGTAAATATATTTTCTAAAAATGATTAACTTTCACACGAAAAGATGAGAAATTTAAAATATATTTTTAAGAGAGAAGAAAAAACAATACCGAATATAAACATATTTTTTAAAAATAGTTAACTTGCATACGGAAAAGAGAGAGAGAAAAAAAATTAAATACACTTTTAAGAGAGAATAAAAAAATAATATAATAGATAAATATATTTTCTAGAAATAGTTATCTTGCACGAGAAAAGATGTTAAATAAACAAAATAAACTTTCAAGAGAGAAAAAAATACGATGGGATAATATATTTTCTAAAAATGGTTAATTTACACTGAACTAAAAGGAGAAATAAATCAAATAGATATTCGAGAGAGAAGAAGAAAAATAATATGATAGGTAAATATCTTTTTGAAAAATGGTTAGCTTGCACGAGAAAATATGAGAAATAAATTCAATACATTTTGAAAAGAGAATAAAAAATAATATGATAGATAAATATATTTTTCTAAAAAAAAGTTCACTTGCATGGGGATAATAGGATAATTAAATCAAATATAATTTCAAGAGACAATAAAATTAATAAAATGATAGGTAAATATATTTTTTAGAGATGGTTAACTTGCAAGCGGAAAAAAGAGAAATAAATCAAATAGAAATTAAGAGAGAAGAAAAAAATAATATGATAGATAAATATGTTTTCTAAAAATTATTAACTTGCATGGGAGAAGATGAGAGATAAATCTAAAGATTTTCAACAGAAAAGAAAAAATATGATAGATAAACATATTTTTTCAAAAAATGGTTAACTTACAGCGGATAAAGGGAAAATAAATTAAATAAATCTTCAAGAGAGCAGAAGAAAAATAATGATATATAAATATATTTTCTAAAAATTGTTAAGTTACATGGGAAAGAGAGGAGAAATAAATCAAATAGATTTTGAAGAGAGAAGAAAAAATATGATACATAAATATATTTTCTATAAATTTTTTACTTGAAGGGGAAAAAAGTAACAAAAATCAAAGAAATTTTTAAGGGAGAAGGTTTTTAAATCAAATAGATTACAAAAAGAACC
Source organism: Sophora flavescens (assembly GCA_030762895.1). Classification (NCBI taxonomy): domain Eukaryota; kingdom Viridiplantae; phylum Streptophyta; class Magnoliopsida; order Fabales; family Fabaceae; genus Sophora; species Sophora flavescens. The sequence goes on from CM061063.1 coordinate 219,142,843, forward strand.
TTATAATTAAACTTATATGAATATTTATCTATTATATTTTGCATAACTACATTTTCAAATATTTATGTATAATTAACCTTATAAATTAATAATTTTTGTTATATAATTTCTCAAATAAAATAAGCTAAAAATATAAATCAACAATTACATATTTTATTATAAAATCATAATAATAATATATTGTTGGTGCATGACACGGGTACATACACTAGTTTATTATTACATATATGTTTTTAAAGCAACAATTGCATAGTTGGGAAGGATGTGCATGAGTTGGTTTCTAATGCTTTTCTCTCGAGCACTTTTGATAGTAAGCTGACAGAGACCCTAATTGTTCCTATTCCGAAGGTTGATGCTCCTGTTAATTTCAAGGAATTCCGGCCAATTAGTCTTTGTAATGTGCTTCCGAAAATTATTTCCAAGGTTCTGGTGAGGCGGATACGTCCCTACTTAAATGGTTTGATTGGTCCTCTCAAGAGCAGCTTTATTCCTAATCAAGGTACGACTGACAATGCTATTATTGCTCAAGAGATTGTTCATCGTATGCATAAAAAGAAAGGCAAGTCCAGCTATCTTATGTTTAAAATTGATTTTGAAAAAGCTTATGATAGGGTGTATTGAAACTTTCTTAGAATGACTCTTGTTGACTTTGGTTTTATGCATTGCACTACCTAAAGTGGATCTCTGAAGTGGAACAGTGAAAAGTTGGATAGTTTTGCTCCTAAAAGGGGGCTGAGACAGGATGATCCTATGTCTCCTTATCTGTTTGTGCTTTGCATGGAAAAACTTGCTATCCTTATTCAAGAGAAGGTTCAAGATAGAAAATGGAAACCTGTGAAAATATCCAAGAATGGCCCTTCTACATCTCACTTGTTTTTTGCAGATGATTGTCTTCTTTTACTCAAGCAAAGACTTCTCAAGCCAAGTTGGTTAAAGAGGTTTTGGAGCACCATCCATCCATTCAATTTTTTTTTGTTGGTATTTTTAATTTTAAGAAAAAACTTTCTCTATGAGAAAACTTGATTAATAACTCTTATTAAAATGTGTTTAATATATATGTTATTTTTTTAGATTATTTTATATTTGAAAACATAACCCATAAAAATAAAAGAGCTACATTCTAACGCTTTAATTTAAAAATCAATACTATAATAAACATGAGAATGCCATGATATATGAGAATTAGATGGTCTTTTACCCTCCCTGGGCCCTGGCCCATCGTCACTCACGCCCAACAATCAACATACCTAAATTTAGTGTGTGTTTGGATAAACGTTTGAAAAAAGTTATTTTGAATGTAATTAATCTTGCAAAATGGATTTGGTTAGACTTAGTTTGAAGTGAAGAGATTTATATTTGAGTGTTTTTATCTTGAAAGGAAGTTTGATGTAAAATTTAATGTAAATTTTTCAATTCAACTCAAAAACTACTCTTTGTAACTTCTAGTCAGAATCGCTTCCGAAGGGAAAATCAATTTTGTCCGATAGTAACCAAACATCTCTTTTTTATTAAAATTACCTTTGACAATTGACAGATGATAGAATCAATTTTGGAGATTTTTAATGTAAAAGCAAACACATACTTAAAAGAAGTAAGCCAAGAACAATATAATAATGCAGTGGATATGGACCAGGTGGAAAAGACGCAAGAGACATCCAGAAGTTAGCATCCCATAAGCAAAATCCGCCGGTGAGAGATGATGGTGCAGGTGGCAACTTACTGGTAAGATTGGTCATATTGCTCGACACCAGCAATGGGGAGTTTCGTACTTGCAGATGAGAAGAAAGGAGGAAAATATATATTTTTTTATATTAAAAAAAAATTTGGTCACAATTTTTTGGGGGAGCAACGACTAATCATTTTTTAATATAATTTATTTAAACATTGACGCTAAACTCTTGCCAATGATTTTACTAATGATATGAAATTTTTTCTCCTTTCTTGAAAAAATATATTTGATTCAATTTTTACTTTTTCTTACATACAAGTTAATCAATTTTAGAAAATATATTTATCTATCATATAGTGCAAGTTAATCAATTTTAAAAAGTAAATTTATCTATCATATTATTTTTAATGTTTGCCATTTATCCCAATACATTGCCATTCTGCTTCTCTCAATATTCAATTTTACAGTGAATTCGATTTTTTCTATCACAATATTTATCTACCACACTAATATTAAACACTTCATAGTGATCTGGGCAATCATATGAATTTTTTTCTTTTCACTTAAAAAATATATTTGATTTATTTCTCCTGTTTTCCTCGTGCAAATTAATTATTTTTATAAAACAAATATTTATTTATCATATTATTCTTAACATTTCACAATTTTTTCCAATATCTTGTTATTATGCTTCTGTCGACATTCAGTCACTACCATGTTATTTTACTTCTATAAACATTTAATACTATATACATATTTTCAAAGCTAAAACTTTGAAACATTCAATAACTTATACAAACTAGACCTTTAACCCCCTTATCTTGCTAAAGTATAATCACAAATCGCAATGGCAATGTCATATCTACTTTCAGAGCCATATATTTCATTTATAGAAGGTTTATGCTAGTTGATTGTTGAATCAAAATACCAAATGAAACTTTTCAAAGCTAAAACTTTGAAACATTCAATAACTTATACAAACTAGACCTTTAACCCCCTTATCTTGCTAAAGTATAATCACAAATCGCAATGGCAATGTCATATCTACTTTCAGAGCCATATATTTCATTTATAGAAGGTTTATGCTAGTTGATTGTTGAATCAAAATACCAAATGAAACCATAAGTAAATTTGGATGTATCCATTAATCCTGTACGTAGGGTGATTCATGTTTTCCTAATACACTTCCAATTGACAATCACCAAACTAAAGTAGGATCCAAAAAAATGGCCAGAGAGTGTACAAAAAATTCAGAATATTTAGCTAGAAACCTGATTTCATCTACGTCTTCAAATGAATCCTACAGAAAGGATAAGAATTTAAATTCCTAATTCTCACTGCTAAAGCTTTTCTCTGATTCATATATACAGAGACCATTTGTGGTGCATACTCAACAATAGCCATAATCTCAGTTTGTTCCTCGGGATTCTACTGAACCTCGTATTTTATGTCTCAGTTGAATAGCAATCTTTACAGACCCCTATGGATATGATGTCCATGCCGCGAGGGTGCAATGCTCAGGCTCGGTACCTTGACTCAAGGGCTATTTATACCATGGAAGAAAATACCGTAAACTGGGCCCATTAAACATGTGGTTAGGGGTTCGATTTACTTACCATGATATAAGAGACGGTGGCGTATGAGGGTGGGGGGCAATTACCCTCATAAGCCAATTTGTTTTCAAATGTACAATACTTAGTGATTTTTAAATTTGCCCCCACAAAAAAAATAGATGCTGCCCCATAAGATAAAATTCTTAGGATGAATATAAAAAAGTTATAAGAGATAAAAGAGAGAATAAAATAATACTCTTACTAGGGGAGAGTTTTCAAATATTTTAAATCTCACGGTTATGGTATAATACTTATTATTATTAGAGCAACTTCAATGATGGTTGCTTGTTAAGTTTTTAGAGTTAAGGATAACTATTACATAGGTTATATACTTTTATCATTGGAGTTGAGTGATGTGGATGTCACATGCAATGACAGTTGCTAGCTTCTGTAAGCAACTGGAAAAATGAAATGTAAATAAAGATGTAAGTAATTTGTAATACTTATTTGATGAATTTTTAAAAGTTACATCACAGGAGAACAGAGTTGGTTAAAGATTATCTGTGTGGTGAAAGGCTCAAGGCTAAACAATCATATCTATTTGCTGCAAAAGATGCTAAGATATTGCCCATAATAGAATATAGGATTAGTTAGTTAGTTAGGAGTTAGTTACATTTGGTTAGTCTAATCTAGCCTATAAATAAGAGACTAATGTACCAAATCAATCATCTTTTTCAATATGATTACTCATGAGAAATTCTTCTCACTTGCAAGCTTTCATGCTTCCAAGAACTACTTTTCCTGTGAAGCTAATCTTCATCTCTTTGATCCTGTGATCGGTAACATGGTATCAGAGAGATATCGTGCTTCCGCCGCAGATGAGAGTGACGAAGATTACGACTTTGACATGGAGGAGGAAGATTCAGTAACAGAGGAGGAAGATTCAGTTACAGAGGAGGAAGAAGAACCGAGCCTCTCCGATGCTGCCGCCGCTGCCACTGTTCTTGATTCTGGATTCATGGAGTTCGGAAGTTTCCACTCCAATCTTGTTCGGATCAAGCCAGTGAAGGCAATCAAACCAAAGATCAAAGGTTCTGCAATCAAAATTGGCGAAATCACCTGCTTCATTGCTTCTGTCAATGATGCTGTGCTCTTGGATCTAGAAGTGAGGGTAGACGAGAAATCGCAAAAGGTCATCAACACTGCGAAGGAACTTGATGCTGATGATTTCTTCAAGAAAGTTGATCGGATGAATCTAGTTCCGAACGATTCTCTTCCTTTCGACCTTCACCACGTCGATTTCAACCTCGTCGTTTCAGATTGCATCATTGCTGGCTCGTCTCGGAATCTCGTTCCAATGGTCACTACTCCAGTAAATCACTCCTCTGACACTGTAACCTTTCACCACCTCCACTGCCATGGTTCTTCACCGGCGAGTCAAGAAAAGCAATCGATGTTCTTGACGAAGCTATCGGGACCGGCAGATCGTGACCACCGCGTTCGCCGTCGGAAGCTGTGCTTGGCTCTCCGATCTCATCGACGTCTGCACCGCCGTTTTTGATCCCGGCGGAACTCTCAACACTGTCTTCAACTCCGATGTATGGATCGCCATCTTCGATCCAGGGGAAAAGCACCAACTATTTCGCCGTCCGCCGCCTCGCCATTTTTAACAGTTGCTCACCACCATATCTTCGAGTTTCTTTTGCTCCTCTTCTCATTTTCGTTGCCGTCCATGGTGGTGGCGCCACCCTTCTTCGAAAACCGCATCATTGTGTTCAACCCCGGTGGAGCAGTCACGATGCCCTCACAAACCGCCTCCCCCTCAATCAGAAGTTGCAGAGAAATGTTAGGGTTTGGAATGATGGAAAGGAGTTGCCTACTCACCTCCTAATTGGGCTGGGCTTCCTATACTGGACTACTTGGCCTTCTTTTCTTTTCCTTTTTCATTTTTTTTAGTTTTGGCTGCTGGATTTGATTCTATTGTTGTTGGGCCTTATTGTCAATGTTTTCTTTTTTTTGTTTTAGTGTCCATTTCTTTTTCCTTTTACAAGTTGTAGCAATTTTTTTTTCTTTTGTTGTTTGTATGTTCAAGCTGATTGTGGTGTTACCACTTATCAGCTTGCGGGAGGGTAATAGAATATAGGATTAGTTAGTTAGTCAGGAGTTAGTTACATTTGGTTAGTCTAATCTAGCATATAAATAAGAGATTAATGTACCAAATCAATCATCTTTTTCAATATGATTACTCGTGAGAAATTCTTCTCACTTGCAAGCTTTCATGCTTCCAAGAACTACTTTTCCTGTAAAGCTAATCTTTATCTCTTTCATCCTGTGATCGGTAACAGCCCAAATAAATTCTACGATTATAAGTATATTCAAAACGAAGCAGATAAGTGTAACTGTAGTGACTACTGAATGACCTTGCGATTGTGAGCCTTGATGGGATATTATACAATTTCACTTCCATTGGAGACGTTATTGCTACTGCACCATATAACTCAAACCCAAAAGATGTGAGCTAAGGCATGCCACAAGCTTTAGCTAAGGGCTTAATATATTATCAATTAAGCTTTGATATGCTATAGCACTATACTAACACAATCCATTTGAAACTTACATCAAGTGTTTTCAGATCTTTCATTTTATTTTTCTGAAAAATGCTGATGAATGTTTCAATCGAGCCTTCCACAAAAATGCCAAGGGTTTTATCCCAGAGGGCTTTGGCAACATCAAAAATCTATGGCAAGAAACAATTCATCCCAACAGAAAATGCTCCATTCGTCAATTCGTACCCACAAAACTTCGTACTATATACCGGTATTGCTAATAAAAAATCATTAAGAGACTAAATAATATTAGTACTGCCTTCGGACTTAATTATAAGCAAAAAAGTATTCATATTTTGTGAACTGAAATATAACTAAAATTCAACCATTTAAACTTTATTTAATGTCAATATCCGAAAAACCAAGAAAATCAATTAATCCAACCAATTCTCATTTTACTTTTTCAAGAATATTGCATACTTTCAAGACAATTAAATTGTAGTTTTGTAATTATAACTCAATTTTTTACACAAATTAAGACAATTAAATTAAATTAACTAATTTTTTAATAAATGTGAAATTAGATATTTTTACTCATAATTGAGTATGGAGGGAGTATTAGTAAGGGATTTAAAACTTACGAGTCTATGGACGGCATAGGCAAATATTGGCCGATACCCATGAAAACCTGGTCTTTGCCGCAGAGTTTTGGTCTTTGTAACAGGTTTACCGTATTTTTTTAACCCGGGTATCCTTCGGTCGAGAGTCGTAGATTAATCCCTTGAGATATTGAAATTCATTTAAGGAATTGGCACTCCTAATAGTATGCTTTTCCATACCAGTGGCGGATCCAGAAGTTTTCTATAGCAGGGGCAAGAAAATAGTCTATATATATATTTTTATAAAATGAAAATGTTATAAGCTTTTATAAAGTATATAATCTCATGCCAAAAAAAAAAACACTGAACATATTAAGCTTTTATAAATTACAATTATCCTCCACTACATAACCTAGTGGAACAAAGATCTAAGAGCATCTCCACATGTGCAACTATTAAAGTTGCTTAATTCTTCTTTTTATGCCTCCTACCTATCATGCCATTTTACCACCACCATGTAACTTTAACTAGGGGTGGCAAATGGATGGATTGTATTAATTTTGTACGGATCATAATGGATGGATTGAAAACAATCCATTATGATCCATTAATAAATCATTTAAAAAATACAATCCATCCATAATCCATTTAAAAAAACCATCAACTAACAACTTTTTCTCGGATGGATATCCAATCCATTCATAAAATCATTTTTAAAAATTAATATTTTTTATTACTTTTAAAATATTCTTCCCCTCTCTCACACTCTTATCTCCTATCTCTCTCCCTCCCTCCTCTCTGTTTTTTCTACCATCTTTCGTTCTTGACATTAGTTTATTAACGGATGAGATTGCCCCTTATATAGTTTTGAGGTTTCACAACGCCGAATAATTGTGGATCCGGAGTTTGGTTGCTACCTTCAAGGACCTCCAATCAGGCACATTTCAAGTTTCCATTTTAAACCTTGCCAATTGAGAAAGTGGAGAGTAATAGAAGAAAATTGAACGCCGGAGGAATGGTGAGCAAGAAAGCGAAAAGTGATTTAGGTTGCATTAAGGGAATTGAAGTTAACTTTCTAAACATTAGGGATGGATGCAATGGATTTTGTTTTAATTCAAATGATTCAGTAATGGATTTTGTTAATTTTATTTCCTTTCATCTTAGTCAATGGATATTTTTTTTATAATGTGATCCAATGGATTTAGTAAAACACTGGATGGATCACTATCCATCCAAAAGATAAAATGGTCCAATCCAATCCAGTCCATTAATGTTTTTCTTTTTGTAATAGATGGATTGGATGGATTTATCTTTGAATGGATTGGATGGATGGTGAACAAACCTTTTTATCACCTCTAGATAGTAGGCAATAAGAGCAAAAAAAAACATTCCACATGAAATTGGCACTAGAAAATTCTTCCTATTGATGAAGCAATCTGACAAATATATGGGGAAAACTTTATGGGGAATTATAGCAATAAATCAATGTAAATAGCCATCGCATACTGGCATGATCCCCCGATTCATGTTGATGGGAACCAATAAAGGAGGAAGACACAGAAGTTTTAAACCGCGAGCGGCAGAGAAAGGATAAAGAAGAGAAATTCAACTCTGTTTGTTTAAAGCACCACATGGAACAACGCGTCATTCGTATGTTTTGATGAATTATGCTTCGTGACTAAGTAGCATTTCTCTATTATTAGTACCCTTTATTACCAAAAAAATTCTAGGTGTCAGTAAGGTTGCCAACGACAAATTGTTGATAAAGAGGTCATCTTTGACCCGAGAGGGATTGAAAAGTTCTTCACACTTGGAGAAGTCACCATGACTTTCGAGCACTCACTTTCACATCAATGTTGCAAGTTATGGGACCCTGGAATAAGCTTCCATTCTCTGTCTATCACTTGGCCCTTATGCTACAAGCAATGGGATCCAGGCGGAAGCTTCTCAATGAGTTTTCTTTACCTTTCTCTTTAGTTATTTTCATTTTCTCTTTTTAATTATTTTGATTTTCTTTACTTGAGTCGTATGTGTGCGAGTCTTAGGTTGGTAAGCTTGAATGGATTCTATTGAATTTATCATAGATTGATTGCATGATGTATGTTGATTTTTGATGATTTCCCCCTAGGTTTTGAAAATCTGAAAACTAATTCCCATGTGAAAAATTGAAAATTGAGCTTTGAGAAATTTTATTGTGATTGTATAATTTATGATAAGTTTGGGGTGAAAGGATGCACACATTAGGGATTGTATCTCGGTCAAACAATTTGCGAAAAATGTCCAGGTGAGGAATTTGAGCCTCCAACATTGTTTTTAATTGTGTGAATCACTTTCAAGTTGCACTTTCCCGGGTTTGCTTGAATCTCTTCATGGTTTGCATGTTTATATGTTTGCATCAAATGATTTAGGCAATTTTCTTTGAAATAGCTACTTGGCCTAAAAAGAATCATCCCTAATGCATATTCCTTAGTTAGCCACATTGAGCCCAGTAAGCCTATTGTTTCTTGATGACCTTAAATTATAAGCCAAAAAAATCCGGAAAACCCATGTTAACCCAATCTTAGGATTAGGTGAGCATGGATGCTTAGCAAGACAAGGGTTGAAAGAAACTAAGTTTGGGGTGGCTACAAGGATGTGATATGTTATTTTGGGTTGAGAAAAAGAAAAATAAAGGTTGAAGCCAAAGGCAAAAATGTCAAAAAATGATATTAAAAGGAAAAGGCTGCAGTCACCCAAAGGCAATAATGTCTCTATTTCCTAGACTCTTCCATACCTCCACAGGTATATTGTCCGGTCCAACTGCCTTGCCATTATCCATCCTTCTCAAAGCTTCTTTTACCTCATGCTCTTGGATTCTACGATAAAAAGTGTAATTTTGGTCCCCCTCTCTGATGTCAGGCACCTGTGAGCATGATAAAACTTCAGATCCTTCATTAAATAACTTGTGGAAATAATTCTTCCATCTATCTTTAATATCTTGTTCCTTAACCAAAACTTTACCTTCTTCATCCTTAATACACTTCACTTGGTCCAAGTCTCTTGTCTTTCTTTCCCTATTTTTAGCAAGCCTATAAATAGATTTCTGATCATCTTTGGTGCCTAAGGATTGGTACAACCCGTCAAAAGCTTTAGTTCTAGCTTCGCTCACTGCCTTCTTGGTCTCTTTTTTGGCCACCTTATAATTTTCCCAATTTTCAGCATTTCTACATAAAGACCAAGCTTTAAAACATTCCCTTTTAACCCGAACCTTAGCTTGCACACTTTCATCCCACCACCAGGATTCTTTACCCTTAGGTCCGAATCCTCTTGATTCACCAAGCGTCTCTATAGCTACCTTCCTAATCCCCTTGGCCATCTTGCCCCACATATCATTTGCACTTCCGTTTGCCTCCCAAAACGCTCCCTCCAAAACCTTATGTTGGAAGATCCTTTGTTTTTCACCCTTCAGTTGCCACTACTTGGTCCTCGAAACCTTTTCGTGGCCTCTTCTCTTCACACTCCTTTTAACTCTTACATCCATGACCAAGACTCTATGTTGGGTAGTCAAGCTCTCTCCAGGTATGACTTTACAGTCCAAACAAATCTTTCTATCCGATCTCCTAATAAGAAAGAAATCTATTTGAGAGCTTGTCACCCCACTTTTGTACGTGATAAGATGCTCCTCACGTTTCCTAAAACACGTATTGGCTATAGTAAGATCGAAGGCAGATGAAAAGTCTAAAATAGACTTGCCCTCACCATTTACCTCCCCTAGGCCATATCCCCCATGCAAACCGTCGTAACCTCTAGGTGCCCTCCCTACATGCCCATTTAGATCACCTCCTAAGAAAATCTTTTCACCTAGCGGTATTTCCTGAATTAGGCCTTCTAAATCCTCCCAAAATTTTACCTTGGAGTGTTCTTCTAACCCTACCTGAGGTGCGTAAGCACTAATCACATTAAAGGTGTCTTGTTCCACTACAAATTTTAGGGCAATGATCATATCTCCAACCCTTTTTACATTCACAATATCATTCTTCCAATATTTATCCACAATTATGCCCACCCCATTTCTCGATTTTACTTTGCCAGTGTACCAAAGCTTAAAACCCGAAGAGTCTAATTCCTTTGCCTTTTCTCCCACCCACTTAGTTTCTTGTAGGCACATAAAATTGATCCTCCTCCTAATCATAGTGTCAACTATTTCCATTGATTTACCTGTAAGTGTGCCTATATTCCAAGTTCCAAAGCGAATCCTACTCTCGTGAGCTAGCTTCTTTACCCACACTCGTTCACAAAAATGTGGGAACCCTTGCTTATTTTTCACTACATCCAGGCGGCGATGCAACGACCCTTGCTTTTTTGACATTGTACTCGAGCTATACAGCGCGTTGCTTCTGGGTAACGACCTAGCATTAGCATTATTACGAAGGATTCCAAAAATAAAAAAATATATTGAAAAATGTAACTTTTAAATTTTCAAAGTGTTAAATACATCACTTTCCAAGACAATTTCTATTTCTATTTCCTTAACCAATGCCCTAAGACATTAATGAGCATTTTCCTAATTTATATGCATGATGCACTTTCTAGTATTATATGATTAGAAATCATGCACATTGGTCAATATGTATTATATGTTACACCCTTTATGTAACGTATCTAATAGAAGTTGATTAATATTTTAGTCGGATATGTGCTTATGAAAATCTTATATGTATGTTGGACTAACTAGAGTCAAGCATTTATATATAAATCATGCATTTTTAGATGTTAAATTATGAATTTTGACTAACTAAAGTTTTCAAGTAATAAGCTATGCTTTGTAGAATAGTCCAAGTACTAAAAGTGGGCATTGGAACAAGAATGTCAAAAATATTAATTGTGCTCAAAACAACAAGATGGAGAATGATAAGATGACCCAAGTATTCCATATATAGGTTGAGAAGAAGAATCTTGGAAGGTTAGAATGCATCAAGAAGCCTAATGACTACATTCGTATACTCTCTTGTAGGCTTTTCTCCTATGTATTGACAGAGATTTTGAAGGAAGAAAGCACAATTTTTTTTTTAAACTTTTAAAAAATGTCTTAAACATGCTAAAATGTCCAATGAAAATCTTATTGAGTGTTGGGAAATTAATTGGCCTTTGGCCACTCATTTTTGATCTTAAATTACAAGATACTTTTATGAGAATATCAGTACATATAATTTAAACTTAAACTCTGCCACAGGATTCAGGAAAGGTGCAAGACCAGAAAGCAACTTAAAGCATAACCTTTTATTTATTTATTCTAGCACAAAGTGCCTGGAAAGCATTTATTTTCATCTAGAAAATCTAGCTCACGTACTACGAAAAAGCACAAGCTTTTTCATAGCTAACCTAATTAATGCTTCAAGCAGCAGATGAACTAGCTGTTTTAAACTGAACTATGAAGGGATTGGTCTCAGTCAGAACTAAACGCCTGTTTCCTTCACTGTCAATATGAACCCCAATATCTGCACATGCATCAAGCATCATTAGAGAGAGAACAGAAGGAAAGCTTATAGCTTAAGTTATATTTCTTAATATAAAACCAACCTTCCACTGTATCTTCATAACCAGTAAGTTTAACAGACCATTGTTTTTCTGATTTAGCCTTCACAATAGTCCATTTTGATGGAGTTGGGGCACACAAGGGTACAAAAGTGAAGGATAGATCCAAAGGAAGACCTTCACGGATAAAACCAATTCTGAATGGTGATGAAATTCTTATTGGTAGCACATTAGAGAGCTCAGAGGGAGATTGCACCACAGTAAGTGGGCAAGTTTCGCATCTATGTCGAGCACAGGCTGAGCTGTGGTTGAAGGTAGGTGTGAGGTTAAGGCAGAAAGAAAGAAAAGGGCAAACAAGGTGGTAGTGAACTTCATTTCTTATGTTGGCTATGAAAGAATTTGTGTTATTAAGTGGTGTGGGGTATTGCAGATAAGAAAACATGGCCTATTTATAGTCTATAGATATGATTACGTAGCAACCGCTTCTCCAACCATTTTCAGACATCTGGTTTAGCATTTTTAAATTTCATCTCTTCGCTTCAACATCATATTCAATGGTTTTTCTTTTACTATTTAACAACATAGAACCTCATGTTTAGCTTCTTTCAACTCTGCATATCCGCTTCAACTCCTTTCTGTCAATTATGGGTTTTATCTCTCTTTTTTGAGATCGTTTTCTTAATTCCATCACAAGGTCATTTACAACAAAGTTCAATATATATATATATATATATATATATATATATATATATATATATATATATATACACCAGAATGTTGCCACTGCGGATCATCTCAAGAATTAGTAAAATAAGTGTAGTAATGAAATAGATGCGAAATAGATGAATCAGAGTATAAATCAAAATATTGTTATCAAACTATCTGTTTATTTCATGTAGATGAGAGTACAAAAGTATAAATGATTATCAACTTAAAACTTTTATCAATGGACTTACAAAGAAGAGCTTCAATGTAACTTGCTTCAAAGCTTTTACACTACAAGATTACAAAGAAAACTTAATTAGTAAATGAGGTCGAAGGTAAGTCTGAGTCTTCAAATGAGAGTGAGAGGCTTCTTAAATAGAAGGGAGAAGATCCTCTGAATAATGCAGACTTGAAATCATTTGAAATCCGCAGCGTAATTGTTTACTTTTGACTTTGCTGCTTTAATTACTGTAATCATGTGAGCTTGTCGGCCAATAAATCAGTGTCGGCACAACACGCCACTAGTGCAATAAGGGCTTTTTATGTCAGTTAAAATTGATTTTATACGTCAGAATATTGTCTGACGTAAATACAGCTGACGTTAATAGTTAATATTTTAACGTCAGTTGTGGTAAAGAACTGACGTTAAATATAAAACTATTAACGTCAGTTCTTTAACACAACTGACGTTAATTTTGTTAAAACTAACGTCAGTTGTGGTAAAGAACTGACGTTAAAGATTTTAATTTTAACGTCGGTTTTTTATTGAAACTGACGTTAATAGTGTACTTATATTTTATAAAATACTATTAATGTCAGTTGTTTGATACAACTGACGTTAATAGATATTTTTTTAAAAAAATTCAGTTAAAAATATCACTCCCCTCAGCTATCCCTGCATTCAGTAAATATCCCAGTAACACAGAATATCACACACATTACAGAAGCAATTCACTACCCTTAAATTTCAATATTAACAAAAAGAAAAGAAATATACAAAGGAACAATGGGAGGACTTAAAACCAAAACCCATGTATAGGAAAAACATAACTATCTACAAGTATATGTATATGTATATATATATGTATATATATATATATATATATATATATATATATATATATATATATATATATATACATACTAGTGCAAAAAGTGCTTTTTACGTCAGTTAAAATTGATTTTTTACGTCAGAATACTGATTGACGTAAATACAGCTGACGTTAAAAGTTAAAATTTTAACGTCAGTTGAGAACAGACGTTAAATATAAAACTATTAACGTCGGTTCTTTAATACAATCGACGTTAATTTTGTCAAAATTAACGCCGCTTCTTTAAGAACGGACGTTAATTTTGTTCAAACTAACGCCGCTTGTTATAAAGAACTGACGTTAAAGGTCTTAAGTTTAACGTCAGTTGTAATAAACAACTGACGTTAATAGTGTAATGTATATTTTATAAAATACTATTAACGTCAGTTGTTTGATACAACTGACGTTAATAGTATTTTTTTAAAAAATTCAGTTAAAAATATCACTCCCCTCAGCTATCCCTGCATTCAGTAAATATCCCAGTAACACAATATCACACACATTACAGAATTGCAAAGGAAAAATGGAACAATGATCCATATGTACCTGTTCAAAAACAATATATATTTATTAACATAGGTTATAACTCAAAATAAATACAGAAATATAAATAAAAATAAATGTATACTAAGTTTAAACTACCTATATCAATATCCCTTCATGATGATTATCACGAGTAGCATGTACATCGTCCACCCGTGTCTCCTCGATTATAGTAGGCATGTTTGTTGAAAAAGAAGGAGTCTCAGGAATATCAAGATTTGAATCTTCATTTTCATCACTACCATTATACATGTTTTTTCCTTGGAGAACCACGAACAACCTTTTGTTAGAAGGATCAGTGATGTAGAACACTTGTTTTGCTTGGGAAGCCATTATGAAAGACTCATTTATATGACCTAACTTGTTGAGGTCTACCAATGTGAACCCCAATTCGTCGGTTTGTACACCACCGTTACTATCAACCCACTTACATTTAAATACTGGCACTGTAAGCTTAGTGTAATCGAGCACCCAAATATCTTCAATATATCAAAAGTAAGGTCTCGGTGCTTTAACGGGTTTTGTGTCCTTAGCACTAGAGAAGTGCATTGCTTCGGCCACGATCATAACCCCACTATTTTGAATGGTACTCTTGTTATCTTGTTCCTTTGTATAAAAGGAAAAGTTATTTATGTCGTATCCGCTCCAACATATGACGTTGAAGCTAGGCCCACGTGCTAGCCATCTTACGTCATCAGAAGCAATACTACCATCCTTAAGCATTTCTTCCTTGAACCATGGTAAGAAAGTCTTGTTATGCTTGTTCAACAACCACCTTTCGCTCATTCGAGGGTTTTCTTGATTGACTTTTCTTTTATGTTCAAATAAGAAAGGCTGAACACATTCGATGTTGTTCAATACATACAAATGTGCTTGAAGCACTTCCTCCCGATCCTTCCTATTAATTCTTAAGCCATGTGTACCGTTACCTTGACATCTGATCTCATCATGCCGAGGCTTAGGAACCCCTATAGGATCCGTGTTATGAAGGTAGTCCGAACAAAACTCAATAGCTTATTCTGCAACATACCTTTGAACAATAGATGCTTCCCGGACGATGAGGATTCTTCACGTGCCCTTTAAAGATCTTCATGTAGCGCTCAACTGGGTACATCCATATCAGAAAAACCGCCCACATAATATAATCTCCCTCAACAAATGAACAATTAAGTGAACCATTATTTTGAAAAAGGAAGGAGGAAAATACATCTCCAATTGGCACAAGATTGTAGCAGCCTCAACTTCCAAGTCATCCAAGATACGGGGGTCAACGACTTTGCTACATATAGAATTGAAGAATGAGCACAACCGAGTAATGGCATGTCTCACATTTTTTGGAGCAATACCACGAATAGCAACGGGCAGAAGTTGTTGCATCAAGATGTGACAATCATGAGACTTTAAGCCAACCAATTTAAGATCACTAGAGACAAGCCTCTTTATATTTGAAGAGTAACCATGTGGAACTTTGATGCCCTAAAGACACCCGCAGAAACTTTGTCTCTCTTTTTTTGACAAAGTATGACATCTTTGGCGGCAAATAAGTCCGCTTACCATCCTCAACAACTGGAGCTAACTGGTCTCGTATACCCATAGCAACGAGGTCGAGACGAGCATTCACACCATCCTTTGTCTTGCCCTGAATGTTGAGAAGCGTCCCGATCACACTATCACACACATTTTTCTCCACATGCAACACATCAGTGCAGTGTCTGACATCAAGCTTGCGCCAGTATGGAAGATCAAAGAATATCGACCTCTTCTTCCATATGTTTTTCTCAGCAGCTTTACCTTTCTTTTTGGACTTGCCAAATATAACATCGATGCCCTTTACCCTCTGATAAACCTGCTCTCCAATTAAGGCCGCCGGTGCTTCTTCTGTCTCTTGGCATCCATTAAAAGCTTTTTTCAACTTACGATATGGGTGATCACGTCTAAGAAATCTCTGATGCCCAAGGTAAACCGTCTTCTTTCCATGATGCAACTGAGTCTAGCATGTGCCTTCTTCACATATAGGGCGTGCTTTATGCTCCTTGACACTGTACCCGGACAAGTTACCGTATGCTGGAAAGTCGTTGATGGTGCAAAATAACATGGCACGAAGCTTGAAAGTCTCATGAGAATACCCATCAACTACATCAACACCTTCCACCCACAACGTTTTGAAGTATTCAATGGGACCTAGATAAACATCTAAGTCATTTCCCGGTTGCTTTGGGCCCGAAATCATCATAGACAACATCATGTATTTGCGTTTCATGCACAACCAAGGGGGCATGTTGTAAATTACCAAATGTAACAGGCCATGAACTATGAATACTACTCATGTTACCATAAGGATTCATTCCATCCGTAGCAAGTCCAAGCCTTAGGTTTCTTGGCTCATCGGCGAAATCCGGAAACATAGTATCGATATTCTTCCATTGAACAGAATCAGCAGGATGACGAACCTTTCCATCACGTTTCCTCTCATCATTATGCCATCTAAGATTCTTCGCATCTTTCGCATTGGCAAACAATCGCTTGAACCTTGGAATTATTGGAAGATACCACAACACCTTCGCAGGAGGACCCTTTTTTCTCATATCATCAAGATCATCATCATCATCACCACCCTTCACTTTGTATCGTGATAACCCACATTTGGGGCAATCGTCATTGTCTTCATGAACACCGGTGTACAATATGCAATCATTGGGGCATGCGTGTATCTTCTTATACTCCATACCCATAGGACACAATACCTTCTTGGCCTCATAGTTACGGTCCAGGCAATGTGTTGTCCTCCCGTAAGCAAGTCTTTCAACACTTCAAGCAATTCCGTGAAGCTTTTATCGGTCCAACCATTTCTCGCCTTCACACAAACCAATTTTAGCACCGCCGACAACCGTGTATGAGTAGTACACCCTGGATATAAAGGCTTATCCGCATCACCGCACAACCTATCATACACATGAGCTCGATGAAAAGATTCTTGTCCAATATCACGGATCATGTCCTCTACTCGATCATCCTCCATATCTACGTCAACGTCCTCACTTTGGGAGACACTTGCCGTACTACTCAACAACACTACAAGAATTTTCGCTGTTTCCCAAGGCTATAGGCCTTGGGAAATCCATAAAATCCGTGGGAAAATACACATTTCCCAGGGATGACCCACGGATTCAGATCCCTCGGTTTTCAGCTGGTCGAAAACGTTTCCCACGAGTATGCCCTGGGAAATACCCCGCGGCCTTGGGAAATTTCCCACGGAAAAATCCCTGGGAAACGTTTCCCACGGAATTTTCCCTAGGAAACATTTCCCAGGGTTTTAACCTTGGGAAACCTATGTATTTTTTTTAATTAAAAAACTTTAATTTATAGCTTAATAATATCAGAATAGCAAAATACTCAACAGTATCAGAATCAATGCAAAATAGGGTTCAACACTTCAGAGGAGCAACACTATCAGAATCAATGCAGCCGCTGGCAGTGGCTCTGCACGGTGGCCGGAGATGGCGCTGGACCAGGAGGAGGATGACGGACCGAAGGAGGTTGGGGCGGCGCCGTTCACGTACAGGGACTGAAACTTTATTTTTAGACTGGTCAAAGAGAACTAAATTACCTGGCTTGAAGAAACCCAATTCAAAGTTTCCTTCTTTGGAAACGAGAGTTTGGTCACCAGAAAGAGGTTGGTTTGGTGAGATGGTGGTCAAAGCTGCAAGGGAGGTGTAGGTGTGAAGAGAAAAGAAGCAGATGATGATGAGAAGATAAAGGCAGAACCATGGTTTGTGCATGTTGTCCATGGCTCCACACTGCAACTTCTGAAGTAACTCAGAGAGTGAAGGAAGGCGGGGGTTTCTAATTCCATATTTCCCACGGCCACAGCCCTGGGAAACGGCGCCTCAACATATTTCCCACGGCCACAGCCCTGGGAAACAGCGCCTCAACATATTTCCCACGGCCACAGCCTTGGGAAACGACGCCTCATGTAACATATTTCCCACGGCCATAGCCCTGGGAAACGGCGCCTCATGTAACATATTTCCCTGGGCCACAGCCCTGGGAAACGGCGCCTCAGGCCACGTTATTTTCTTGTAGCCAAAACAGTTTGAAATGGAAATCTTTTCCCAGGGTCTAACCCGTGGGAAACAGCTAAATCAGATACCCGCGACCCAATCCGTGGGAAAACAAGCGGGAGCAGTTGGCGCCTCTGTTACCCAAGGCCTAACCCGTGGGAACCATAGAGAGAACTTTCCCAAGGCTTTAACCGTGGGAAACGTCAAAATTTCCTAGGGATTTTTTGCCCTGGGTAATATGCCTTGGGAAATAGCTTAAATTCTTGTAGTGTGACGTTAATTTTGTTAAAACTAACGTCAGTTGTGGTAAAGAACTGACGTTAAATGTTTTAATTTTAACGTCGGTTTTTTATTGAAACTGACGTTAATAGTGTACTTATATTTTATAAAATACTATTAACGTCAGTTGTTTGATACAACTGACGTTAATAGATTTTTTTTTAAATTCAGTTTTAAAAGATCACTCCCCTCAGTTATTCCTGCATTCAGTAAATATCCCAGTAACATAGAATATCACACACATTACAGAAGCAAACACTACCCTTAAATTTCAACATTAACAAAAAGAAAAGAAATATACAAAGGAACAATGGGAGGACTTAAAACCAAAACCCATGTATAGGAAAAACATAACTATCTACAAGTATGTATGTATGTATATGTGTATATATATATATATATATATATATATATATATATATATATATATATATATATTAGTCTCTAATGTCTAAAAACAAAAATACAAATATAAGGATATATATATACATACTAGTGCAAAAAGAGCTTTTTACGTCAGTTAAAATTGATTTATTACGATCAATACCGACGACGTAAATACGGTGACGTTAAAAGTTAAAATTTTAACGTCGCTTGAGAACCGACGTTAAATATAAAACTATTAACGTTGGTTCTTTAACACAATCGACGATAATTTTGTCAAAATTAACGCCGGTTCTTTAACATAATCGACGTTAATTTTGTAAAATTAACGCCGCTTCTTTAAGAACGGACGTTAATTTTGTTCAAACTAACATCGCTTGTTATAAAGAACCGACGTTAAAGGTCTTAAGTTTAACGTCGCTTGTAATAAACAATCGACGTTAACGAGTGTAATGTATATTTTATAAAATACTATTAACGTCGCTTGTTTGATACAATCGACATTAATAGTATTTTTTAAAAAATTCAGTTAAAAATATCACTCCCTCAGCCTATCCCCGCATTCAAGTAAATATCCCAAGAATACACGAATATCACACACATTACAGAATTGCAAAGGAAAAATGGAACAATGATCCATATGTACCTGTTCAAAAACAATATATATTTATTAACATAGGTTATAACTCAAAATAAATACAGAAATATGAATAAAAATAAATGTATACTAAGTTTAAACTACCTATATCAATATCCCTTCGTGATGATCATCACGAGTGGCATGTACATCGTCCACCTGTGTCTCCTCGATTATAGTAGGCATGTTTGTTGAAAAAGAAGGAGTCTCAGGAATATCAAGATTTGAATCTTCATTTTCATCACTACCATTATACATGCTTTTTCCTTGGAGAACCACGGACAACCTTTTGTTAGAAGGATCAGTAATGTAGAACACTTGTTTTGCTTGGGAAGCCATTATGAAAGGCTCATTTATATGACCTAACTTGTTGAGGTCTACCAATGTGAACCCCAATTCGTCGGTTTGTACACCACCGTTACTATCAACCAACTTACATTTAAATACCGGCACCGTAAGCTTAGTGTAATCGAGCACCCAAATATCTTCAATATATCCAAAGTAAGGTCTCGGTGCTTTAACGGGTTTTGTGTCCTTTGCACTAGAGAAGTGCATTGCTTCGGCCACGATCATAACCCCACTATTTTGAATGGTACTCTTGTTATCTTGTTCCTTTGTATAAAAGGAAAAGTTATTTATGTCGAATCCGCTCCAACATATGACGTTGAAGCTAGGCCCACGTGCTAGCCATCTTACGTCATCAGAAGCAATACTACCATCCTTAAGCATTTCTTCCTTGAACCATGGTAAGAAAGTCTTGTTATGCTTGTTCAACAACCACCTTTCGCTCATTCGAGGGTTTTCTTGATTGAATTTTCTTTTATGTTCAAATAAGAAAGGCTGAACACATTCGATGTTGTTCAATACATACAAATGTGCTTGAAGCACTTCCTCCCGATCCTTCCTATTAATTCTTAAGCCATGTGTACCCTTACCTTGACATCTGATCTCATCATGCCGAGGCTTAGGAACCCCTATAGGATCCGTGTTATGAAGGTAGTCCGAACAAAACTCAATAGCTTATTCTGCAACATACCTTTGAACAATAGATGCTTCCGGACGATGAGGATTCTTCACGTACCCTTTAAAGATCTTCATGTAGCGCTTAACAGGGTACATCCATCTCAGAAAAATCGGCCCACATAATTTAATCTCCCTCAACAAATGAACAATTAAGTGAACCATTATGTCGAAAAAGGAAGGAGGAAAATACGTCTCCAATTGGCACAAGATTGTAGCAGCCTCAACTTCCAAGTCATCCAGCATACGGGGGTTAACGACTTTGCTACATATAGAATTGAAGAATGAGCGCAACCGAGTAATGGCATGTCTCACATTTTTTGGAGCAATACCACGAATAGCAACGGGCAGAAGTTGTTGCATCAAGATGTGACAATCATGAGACTTTAAGCCAACCAATTTAAGATCACTAGAGACAAGCCTCGTCATATTTGAAGAGTAACCATGTGTAACTTTGATGCCCTAAAGACACCCGCAGAAACTTTGTCTCTCTTTTTTTGACAAAGTATGACATGCTGGCGGCAAATAAGTCCGCTTACCATCCTCAACAACTGGAGCTAACTGCTCTCGTATACCCATAGCAACGAGGTCGAGACGAGCATTCACACCATCCTTTGTCTTGCCCTGAATGTTGAGAAGCGTCCCGATCACACTATCACACACATTTTTCTCCACATGCATCACATCAATGTAGTGTCTGACATCAAGCTTGGCCAGTATGGAAGATCAAAGAATATCGACCTCTTCTTCCATTTGTTTTTCTCAGCAGCTTTACCTTTCTTTTTGGACTTGCCAAATATAACATCGATGCCATTTACCCTCTGATAAACCTGCTCTCCAATTAAGGCCGTCGGTGCTTCTTCTGTCTCTTGGCATCCATTAAAAGCTTTTTTCATCTTACGATATGGGTGATCACGTATTAGAAATCTCCGATGCTCAAGGTAAACCGTCTTCTTTCCATGATGCAACTGAGTGTAGCATGTGCCTTCTTCACATATAGGGCGTGCTTTATGCCCCTTGACACTGTACCCGGACAAGTTACCGTATGCTGGAAAGTCGTTGATGGTGCAAAATAACATGACACGAAGTTTGAAAGTCTCATGAGAATACCCATCAACTACATCAACACCTTCCACCCACAGCGTTTTCAAGTATTCAATCAAGGGACCTAGATAAACATCTAAGTCATTTCACGGTTGCTTTGGGCCCGAAATCATCATAGACAACATCATGTATTTGCGCTTCATGCACAACCAATGGGGTATGTTGTAAATTACCAACAGAACAGGCCATGAACTATGAATACTACTCATGTTACCATAAGGATTCATTCCATCCGTAGCAAGTCCAAGCCTTAGGTTTCTTGGCTCATCGGCGAAATCCGGAAACATAGTATCGATATTCTTCCATTGAATAGAATCAGCAGGATGACGAACCTTTCCATCACGTTTCCTCTCATCATTATGCCATCTAAGATTCTTCGCATCTTTCGCATTGGCAAACAATCGCTTGAACCTTGGAATTATTGGAAGATACCACAGCACCTTCGCAGGAGGACCCTTTTTTCTCACATCATCAAGATCATCATCATCATCACCACCCTTCACTTTGTATCATGATAACCCACATTTGGGGCAATCGTGATTGTCTTCATGAACACTGTTGTGACTCCGGCAAGTGTACCGGGTCGTCGCAAGTAATAAAAATAACACGGTAAGTAATTACCGAGGTCGAACTCAGGGATTGGGCTACCAATTCGACTAATCCGCGGGAAATCAGATATGTTCGGTCAAGTTACAGAAGAGTTGTTGAGAGAGAGAAGATTAATATCGAAATTCAATTAACAAGTCTAAATAAACTAATTAACTAAAAATCAGAAATTAAAATGTCCAAGGTCACAAATCCACCTACCCAATATGTATTCCCAAGTGATGATGAATTCCTCCCTAAGTTCAATTACAATGTCAACCGGGACCCCTAAATTCTCCTAAATCCACTCTCGTGCTCATTAGGACGTATTCGACAATTGGATTAATTACTTACTAGGTCTCATAATCCTAATCTCGAATTCTGTTAATTCATGTTCCCTATAAGGTCGCACCGATCTCCTACTCACTCTCGTGCAATATTCGATCGATGATCCTAATTCAAGTTCTAAACGTGAATCGCTGACTAAGCCTCATCAACGTTAACAAGTCAATCACGCAACACATAAGATCAACACAATCAAGTCAGAATTAGAAAACATTTATGATCCCGATTCAAGTTCTGAAACGCGAATCGCCGTTAGGCCTCAAACACGTTTAACTGATTAATCACGCAAAACATATGATCAAACATTCAAATCAGAATCGGAAAACAAGAATTGAATTAAAGGAGAAAGACATACATCATATCGGATTTACATCGCCATGGGTGGCTTCATCGTTCCCTCGGACGAGGGGATTAGTTCCTCATGCTCATAGACAAACAATCGGACATAATCTCCATGAGAAAAAGGGAGACGCAGCTCCAAAGAGAAAAGAAATTACCCTACGCTACTCTAAACAGTGGAAAACTACTAGGATTCGCCGCCCTCCAAAAGCCCTCCAGCCTCCTGAAGTTGGATCCCCTAAATTGATCTGCAACAGCCTTTAAATAGGAATCCTGATCTGCGCTCGCTCGCGAGGCGAGCAGCCTCTCGCGAGGCGAGAATTAAAATTGGCGCGCTTTCAATTTGAACTCTCGCGAGGCGAAAGTATGTTCGCGAGGCGAGTCTTCAATTCTAGGCTGTGACCTTCATCACGGCTGGGCCGTGATGGTCTCTGACTTCCAGGGTCTTCAAACTCTCGCGGGGCGAGAGGCTTCTCGCGGGGCGAGACTTCAACTTAAACTGTCACGGGCGCGGTCTTCATCACGGCTTGGCCGTGATGGTCTCTGTCTTGCAGGTCTTCATGATTCGCGGGGCGAACATATTCTCGCGTGGCGAGACAGAATTGATGACCTTGCTGTTTTATCTGTTCTTCAGGCTCGCGAGGCGAGCGTCCACTCGCGGGGCGAGTGTCTCCAGAAGTGCTTTTTCCACTGCTTCTTGACTTTCCTTGACTCCCGGAGCTTCACTTGTTTAACCTGAAACAACAAAAGCACCCACAAGCGTAATTCTATTCAAAATAACCTAAAAACTATACAAAAGACACAAAACGAGTCAAAGTCCAACTTAGGAACAAAACAAGGCAAATTTGGGCGAAAACGAGAGTGAACTCGAATAAATTGGCACGTAAACCCTAGTTCATCTAGTCATAAAACTAGATAAGCCAGAGGCTTATCAAAATACCCCAAACTTAAACCTTACTTGTCCCCAAGCAAGCTTAAAACTCAAAAACGACTCAAGACTTGGCAAGCCTAAATGAATCAATCGATTTCGCACAAATTTAATGCAACTTTACAAAACAGTTTTACTCCAATGATCTCCCCCCTACATCAATGTAATCCCCACATTCATTTACTTTAAACCATTGAGAACTCATCATTCATTCCATCATTACTCTAAGTTGAGGATCAGAGATACACACAAAGGAAGATCACCTATCTCAAACAATTGCCTTCCTCACAAGGGTATTTAAAATTTCACTCGTTCGCTCAAGTTTGTCAAGGTTATCAACTTTTCACTCAATTTCACATATCAAGAGCACTTCCCATGAATTTGATTTTCATCTCAAAAATGGTTCCCACGAAAACATGCATGCAACATCAGAAGGTCTTTTTTAAAGGTTGTAATGGGGCCTGGCTGAGGGTAGGATAGTCAAGGATACTAGGTTTAAGTCCCTAGGAACTAAGAGAGCATGAGCATTAAACACATTTTCCACTCAAATTCCTTTTTTCATTTTTCTTTTCTTTTTGTCTCGGGTGACTACAACTTTTTTCCTTGCTCATCTTTTGATTTGCCCCTTTTCTTTTGGCAAAATTTTTCTTCTTTTTTTTTTCAACCTTTATTTTTCTTTTTCTCACCCCAATATGACATATCACCTCGTAGCCACCCCAAACTTAGTTTCTCACAACCTTTATCTTGCTCATTTCCATGCTCTCCTAATCCTAAGATTGGGTTAGCATGGTTTTTCAGATTTTGGCTCGTAAAGTAGGGTCATCAAGAAACAATAGGTCAATTGGGCTCAATTTGGCTAACTAGGGAACATGCATGAGGGATGGTTCATTTTAGGCCAAGTAGTTAATTCAAAGAAAATTGCCTAAATCATTTGATGCAACACATAAACATGCAAACCATATAGAGATTCAAGCAAATTCGGGAAAGTGCAACTTAACAGTGATTCACACATTCAAAAACAGAGTTGGAGGCTCAAATCCTCACCTGGACATTTTGCAAATTGTTTGACCGAGATACGATTCCTAGTGTGTGCACCCCCCTCACCCCAAACTTATCATAAATCAAGTAATCACAACAAAATTCTCAAAGTTCAATTTTCAATTTTTAAGTGGGGATAAACTTTTCTAATTTCAGAACTTAGGGGAAATCATCAATGGTCAAATAATTCATGCAATCAATCTATGCTAAATTCAATTAACATCCAACAAGCTTGCTGACACGACATTCATACAACAACTCTTGATCTTCTCAAATTATTCAAGAGCGACAAACAAAAACAAAACAAAAGTTAGGAGAAGAGAGGGATACCTAGCTTGGGTTGCCTCCCAAGAAGCGCTTGTTTAACGTCCCGAGCTTGACTTATTAAGAAGCATCCACCTGGATCCCATAGTCTGTGGTACAGAGGCCAAGGGATGCTCATCATATCAAATCCTCCACCCGGATCAAATGGTAATTGGAGTGGAGATCGTAGCAGCAATATGACCTTATCATCAACTCCACCCATCCAGTGTGTGAAAACTCCATTGACCTCTTCAATTATGAACTCACTTCCTCTCGGGTCAAATGGTGTCTTCACGAGGAAGTGTGCCAGACAAGTGGGAGGGTCTATCTTACCGGTGTCCACACATGCATGCAAGCCAACATATTTATTTAACGCATCAAAATCAGGTTGCTTGGCAAGCATGGTGAAGTCCTCTGCCACTTCATCTTCATCTTGGTCTCTACCCCCTTGCTCCAATGCCTTGTCCCTTGCCAACTCCTCTTCCTCTGGTTGCTCTTCCTCATCATGTGGTTGTTCCGGAGCCATGTCACTTGCCAATTCCTTTTCCTCCTGTTGTTCTTCCTCAACATGTGGCAGTTCTTCCTCAACTCCCTGAGAACTAGTTACATCCCAGTCATATCCCAACACCCTATCGCTTCTAGCTGTTATGGCTTCGCATTGGCTCTTAGGGTGGTTCTCGGCAACACCTGGGAAAGTCTCTGTGAGACGCTCATTTTGTTGTTCTACGAGCTGACCCAACTCCTCTACTGCCGCATTTGCCTTCTCAAGTGATGTCTCCATACAACTCGCCAACTTATCCATTGCCGCATTTGTCCTCTCAAGAGCCAACTCCCAAGGTTGTCTTCCACCATCTTGTTGAGGTTGTTGTTGCCAACTTTGTTGAGGTTGTGGCTGCCAGGCTAGACCACCGCCATCATTACTCCAAGTGAAATCCGGATGGTCTCTACTCATATAACCCCAATACTGATTCTGACTCTGATAGTTGTTACGGGCACGCTTTGTCATTATGCCATGGTTCCACATATACTTGAGGGAAGTAGAACGGACAACTCCAGGTGTCATGGTTCCCATCACAATATTCGCAACCCGGAAGCATTCCTTCGTGTACCTCGCATACAAAACAGGGCAAGACCAAGTGGAATCAAAGAAGTAGAGAGATAGTAGAAAATAAAAAGAAAATAATAAAAATAAAATAAAAAATAAGAACAAAAATAACTTAACCAAATAATCAAACTTCCCTAAAACTAGGAAAATTGGTTGTGCCAATCCCCGGCAACGGCGCCAAAAACTTGTTGTGACTCCGGCAAGTGTACCCGGTCGTCGCAAGTAATAAAAATAACACGGTAAGTAATTACCGAGGTCGAACTCAGGGATTGGGCTACCAATTCGACTAATCCGCGGGAAATCAGATATGTTCGGTCAAGTTACAGAAGAGTTGTTGAGAGAGAGAAGATTAATATTGAAATTCAATTAACAAGTCTAAATAAACTAATTAACTAAAAATCAGAAATTAAAATGTCCAAGGTCACAAATCCACCTACCCAATATGTATTCCCAAGTGATGATGAATTCATCCCTAAGTTCAATTACAATGTCAACCGGGACCCCTAAATTCTCCTAAATCCACTCTCGTGCTCATTAGGACGTATTCGACGATTGGATTAATTACTTACTAGGTCTCATAATCCTAATCTCGAATTCTGTTAATTCATGTTCCCTATAAGGTCGCACCGATCTCCTACTCATTCTCGTGCAATATTCGATCGATGATCCTAATTCAAGTTCTAAACGTGAATCGCTGACTAAGCCTCATCAACGTTAACAAGTCAATCACGCAACACATATGATCAACACAATCAAGTCAGAATTAGAAAACATTTATGATCCCGATTCAAGTTCTGAAACGCGAATCGCCGTTAGGCCTCAAACACGTTTAACTGATTAATCACGCAAAACATATGATCAAACATTCAAATCAGAATCGGAAAACAAGAATTGAATTAAAGGAGAAAGACATACATCATATCGGATTTACATCGCCATGGGTGGCTTCATCGTTCCCTCGGACGAGGGGATTAGTTCCTCATGCTCATAGACAAACAATCGGACATAATCTCCATGAGAAAAAGGGAGACGCAGCTCCAAAGAGAAAAGAAATTACCCTACGCTACTCTAAACAGTGGAAAACTACTAGGATTCGCGGCCCTCCAAAAGTCCTACAGCCTCCTAAAGATGGATCCCCTAAATTGATCTGCAACAGCCTTTAAATAGGAATCCTGATCTGCGCTCGTTCGCGAGGCGAGCAGCCTCTCGTGAGGCGAGAATTAAAATTGGCGCGCTTTCAATTTAAACTCTCGCGAGGCGAAAGTATGTTCGCGAGGCGAGTCTTCAATTCTAGGCTGTGACCTTCATCACGGCTGGGCCGTGATGGTCTCTGACATCCAAGTCTTCATTCTCTCGCGGGGCGAGCTTCCTCTCGCGGGGCGAGACTTCAAACCTTAAACTGCCACGGACGCGGTCTTCATCACGGCTTGGCCGTGATGGTCTCTGTCTTGCAGGTCTTCATGATTCGCGGGGCGAACATATTCTCGCGTGGCGAGACAGAATTGATGACCTTGCTGTTTTATCTGTTCTTCAGGCTCGCGAGGCGAGCGTCCACTCGTGGGGCGAGTGTCTCCAGAAGTGCTTTTTCGACTGCTTCTTGACTTTCCTTGACTCCTGGAGCTTCACTTATTTAACCTGAAACAACAAAAGCACCCACAAGCGTAATTCTATTCAAAATAACCTAAAAACTACACAAAAGACACAAAACGAGTCAAAGTCCAACTTAGGAACAAAACAAGGCAAATTTGGGCGAAAACGAGAGTGAACTCGAATAAATTGGCACGTAAACCCTAGTTCATCTAGTCATAAAACTAGATAAGCCAGAGGCTTATCAAACACCGATGTACAATATGCAATCATTGGGGCATGCGTGTATCTTCTTATACTCCATACCCATAGGACACAATACCTTCTTGGCCTCATAGTTACGGTCAGGCAATGTGTTGTCCTCCGGAAGCAAGTCTTTCAACACTTCAAGCAATTCCGTGAAGCTTTTATCGGTCCAACCATTTCTCGCCTTCACACAAATCAATTTTAGCACCGCCGACAACCGTGTATGAGTAGTACACCCTGGATATAAAGGCTTATCCGCATCACCGGACAACCTATCATACACATGAGCTCGATGAAAAGATTCTTGTCCAATATCACGGATCATGTCCTCTACTCGATCATCCTCCATATCTACGTCAACGTCCTCACTTTGGGAGACACTTGTCGTACTACTCAACAACACATCACCATGCCATATTCATCTTGTATAACTCAAGCAAATCCCTTCACAAATCAAATGAATACGTATATGCTTCACCATACATTTCCTCGTATTCAAACACTTGACACAAGGACAACAGAACATTCCATTACTATTAGGAACATTCCTTTGAGCAAATTCTATAAATTCTCCCACCCCCTTCAAATACTCAGCACTAGTGAACTTACAAACCATCCAACTACGATCCATAACTAGATAGGTCCTGTAGATATACAAAACATATATCCATTATAAGGACAATACGGGAGATTGAAAACTATAGTTTTTGAAGATTGCCAAGCACTGGTCACGGCCTGGCAGTGATGTCCATCACGGCCGTAACGTGCCAACTGAACCAGACCATCACAGGCAGAACTGATCACGGCCTAGCCGTGATGAGCATCACGGCCGTGACAGATCAACCAGCAGAGCAACATGCACTCAAAACCAAAAATAGAGACGTACATTCCAAACAACTCAAACTCACGGTTTCAAGTTTCAACTACTGAGACTACAGTTTCAACATACACTAAAAACCAAAAATAAAAAAAATGTGCCCATAAAGACTCACCAGAAATAGGTGCTCGCGTGGTGGTGGCGAGGGGAGCTCGAGTGGTGGCCAACGTTCGATGTGGTTACTGAGAGCAGAGGGACAAGGAGAGTTAGTGCGCGGGAAGGGGAAAGAGAGATGTCAAGTTATTGCAAAGAATGAATGGAAAGACAGAGATAGGGTTAATAGTGTACCTCACGGTGGTGGTGAAGAAGCCCTCGCGGTGGTTGCGGTGGAGATGAGCTCGCGATTAGGGCAGAGTGAGAGTGACGGTTGAGAGTGACGGTTGAGCGTGATGAAAAGAGAAAAGAGACGTATAGAGTGAAGTGCAGAAGGCGCGTGGGTGTAAACCAAAATAAAACAACATTTGACGTCAGTTGTTTGTAAAGACTGACATTGAAGGTCATATATTTAACGTCAGTTGTCTTAAGAAACTGACGTTAAAAGTGTATACGTTTATCCAAAAACATTAATTCCTTTGACTATTTATTTAATTGAAGTAAAAAATAAAACTTTTAACGTCAGTTGTATTAAACAACCGACGTTAAAAATAAATATTTTTTATTTGAAAAGCACTTTTAACGTCAGTTGTTGAAGACAATTGACGTTAAAAGTGTATAAGTTTCTGCAAAAAAATTCATTCCTTTGACTACTGTGCTAACCCATGCACCTTGAAACTTAATCCTCTTAATGAGCATTAAGTTTATAGATAAGTTTTCAAGAAAATAAGAGAGACTCTATTCTCTATATAAAGTGTCATTCTTCTGTATCAGTCTGTAAATACACCCTCTTCTTTTCCTCTATATTTCGTGAGTTTTATATTCCTTCACAATATGGTTCTATCACATTTGAGACTTTTGTTATTTCTTCCTATACCTATACTTAAAGGTCTCTGTCTTAATGGTCAAAAAACTTCTGAGGTTGAGTAAATCACATAATATGACTCCCTCGCTTTATTCCATCTCCTCCCCAAGCGATTGTGGATAAAGCACAGATGGAGCATCAAGGACTTCAAATGAGCAGGGAGGGGATCGATGCATCCATTGGAGTTTCTGAGGACAGAACTGAGAAGAAATTGATGTTGACGCAGAAACTTTTTAATATTTTAGTGCTATGTTGCAGAAATTTTTCATCTTTTAATCATGTAATTGTAACTTATGAATCGCTTCAATGAGATACGATTTGATTATACATATAACACTTTTATGTTAAGTGTTTATTTATTTTAATTTTCACAAGAATATGTTTACTAATTCAAGCTAATTAATGAAGATTAAAAATAAACTTGTTTAATATTTACACAAGTTTATTTTTAATCTTCATTAAAAATAAACTTGTTTAATATTTACACAAGTTCTTTACACAACTGACGCAAATAGTGATTTATTATTTACAAATTGCCACCACCTAATTTTTAACGTCAACTTAATTTATGACTGCCAAGTTCCCGTATATTACATTATTTCCAACATTCATTCTGCACGTTTATAATTAATAGGATTATTTACGTCAGCTATTTATTATACTGAAGTAAAAACCACACTTTTAACGTCAGTTGTATAAAAAACTGATGTTAAAAGTAAATATTTTTATTTTAAAAACACTTTTAACGTCAGTTGTATTAAACAACTGATGTTAAAGGTGTATAAGTTTCTGCAAGAATTCATTCATTTGACTACTGTGCTACTTACCCATGCACCTTGTAACTTAATCCTCTTAATGAGCATTAAGTTTATAGGTAAGTTTTCAAGAAAATCAGAATAGCTTAGTAACTTCATCCCTGCTCCTATAAATAGCTTCCTTCCATCCTTTTAATTTTATGCTTCACAATATGGCTCTGCCGTGGAGATTAACTTCATCACTCTTTCTTCCTATTCCTAGACTCAAAGATCTTTGTCTTAATGGTCAAACAACTTCTGAGGTTGTGTAAATCACATAACATGGGTGATAAGAATTGAAAGGAGGAACAAAACAAATATTTTCTGAATTGCTTGTCTTACTTTCACACAGCATAGAGGTATTCTATTTATACACTAGAAGAATTAAATACAACTGATAATTACAAGACAAATAAATGAGGCACCTATTTCCTATAGACATTTCCTAATTTTATGACTAGAGAGTACATGAACCTCATTAATTTACAATGGCTATTTCCTAAACTATTAATGACAATCCATGAACCTTTGGACGGTGGATTCCAACATTAATGACAGTCCATGAACCTTTGGACGGTGGATAATCTTTGGACGGTGGATTATCTTTGGACGGTGGATTCCAACACTCCCCCTCAAGCTGGGGAATGGATATCAATCATTCCCAGATTACAAGTAAGTTGGTTGAATCGATCCATTGGCAAACCCTTTGTTAACACATCTGCTAGTTTGCTGCCCAGAGGGAATGTAGGTTGTTGTTATCAATCCACTATCCAATTTTTCCTTGATGAAGTGTCGATCTATCTCAATGTGTTTTGTCCTATCATGCTGAACAGGATTATGAGCAATACTGATAGTCGATTTATTATCACAAAACAATTTCATAGGACCTTCACACTTTATCTTCAAGTCATCGAGCACAATTTTCATCCACAACAGTTCACATATTCCTTGTGCCATAGCTCTAAATTCTGCCTCTGCGCTTGATCGAGCCACTACATTTTGTTTCTTATTTCTCCAAGTAACAAGGTTCCCACATAGGAACATGCAATAGCCTGATGTGGATTTTCTATCACTTACTGAACCTTCATAGTCGGCATCTGTATAAGCCTCCATAGTCAAGTTTCCACCTTTTTTGAACAAGAGTCCTCTTCCTAGAGTAGCTTTGAGATACTGCAGTATACGTTCTACAGCCTGTAAGTGTCTCTCCCTCGGATCATGCATGAACTGACTCACAACACTGACCGCATATGCTAGATCTGGTCTAGTGTGTGCCAAGTAAATCAACTTCCCCACAAGTCTCTGGTATTTGATTTTGTCAACCTTGGCACTCTCCTCTTCAGTGCTCATCTTGTGATTTTGCTCGATGGGAACACCTGTAGGTTTACATCCAAGTTTCCCTGTTTCCTTCAAAAGATCAAGCACATACTTCCTTTGAGGATGAAAATGCCTTGTTTTGAGTAGGCCACTTCAATCCCCAAGAAATACTTCAGTTTCCCAAGGTCCTTCATCTCAAATTCTGCAAATAATTTTTCCTTAAGCAGTTGTCTCTCAACTAGGTCATCTCCTGTAATAATTATATCATCAACATAAACAAGAAGTACAGTTAGTTTTCCTCCTTGTGAATGTTTAAAGAAAAGTGTATGATCTCCTTGGCTTTGTTTGTAACCCAGCAACACCATAGCTTTTGTAAATCTTCCAAACCATGCTCGGGGAGACTGTTTTAGCCCATATAAAGCCTTCCTCAATCTGCAAACTTTGTTTGTTCCACTTGTGGGACCAAACCCTGGGGGAATCTCCATGTACACCTCCTCCTCTAAGTCTCCATGCAAGAAAGCATTTTTGACATCAAACTGGTGTAGTTCCCATCCAGAGTGGGCAACAAGAGAGAGTAAAATACGAACAGTGTTCATCTTTGCCACTGGAGCAAATGTCTCCTCATAATCAATGCCATAGGTATGAGTGTATCCCTTTGCCACTAGTCTTGCTTTATACCTGTCTAGGGTACCATCTGACCGGTACTTTACAGTGTAGATCCATCTACTCCCCACTGGTTTCTTTTCCTTTGGTTTCTCAACAATTTCCCATGTTCCATTTCTTTCCAGAGCTTGCATCTCCTCATTCATGGCTTGAACCCAGTTCTTGTCCTTCAATGCTTCTTGTACTGTTCTAGGGATTCTGATAGAGTCAATGGCTGCAATAAAGCTTTGGTGCTGCAAAGAAAGGTTTATGGTGGAAACAAATTTGGAAATAGGGTACTTAGCACAAGATCTTTTTCCTTTTCTTAAAGCTATAGGTAAGTCATCATCAATGTTAGGATCACAATTATCCAAAGGAATAGGTTCAGAATGAATGAAAGGAATAGATTCAACATGAATGGGACTAGTGTTTTCAATACTTACCATGGGTTCAGATATTTGGGGTTGCGGCTGGATCAGGGAGGGGTGTTTCTTCCTTTGATAGACCAGTTTTGGCGAGCTTGCTCTAGTCTGAGGAGCTAATTCATGTGTATCTGAGAGCATATCAGAAGATTGGAGCAAGGGAATGCTGCCTTCTGAAAAAATCTCAGCTTCCAAATCAGAAGTATTATTCTCCCCGAAGGTGAGGAGGAATCGAAGAATGATTTATTTTCTTGGAAGGTGACATCCATGGAGACATACACTCGACGAGAGGAAGGGTGATAACATTTGTATCCTTTCTTGTCAGGGGCATAACCAATGAACAAACATTTAATAGCACGAGGGTCAAGTTTGCCCTGATGCTGACGATGGACATGAACAAAAGCAACACAACCAAAAACACGAGATTCAAGACTTTGCATAATAGGAACAGATGGAAAAAATGTTTTCATGACATGAACAGGACTCAAACCACCAAGGATTCTAGAGGGTATTCTATTTATTAGATAAGCAGCAGTTAAAACAGCTCCCCCCAATATGAATTTGGAGCAGGACATATCCAAAACAATAAAGCTCTAGTAATTTCAAGCAAGTGTCGATTTTTCCTTTCAGCAACCCCGTTTTGTTGGGGGGTATCAACACATGTAAGTTCATGAACAATGCCATGTTGTTTAAGAAAGGTGGAGAAATTTTGGTTCACATACTCTCTACCATTATCAAACCTCAGACGTTTAATTGTTTTATCAAATTGAGTTTTAATCATATGATAAAACTGGATAAACAAATGGTACACATCTGATTTATTTTTCATTAGAAAAATCCAAGTAACACGAGTGCAATCATCAATAAATGACACAAACCATTTTGCACCAGAAATATTAGGAACAGAAGCTGGACCCCAAACATCAGTATGAATAAGAGAAAAAGGTTCATCACTTTTCTTAGCACTTGAACGAAAACTTACCCGATGATGTTTGGAAAATTCACAAACATCACATTGAAAGGCCTCAACCGATTCATTCAAAAACAAAGAAGGAAACATGGACTTAAGTAGAGTGAATGGGGGATGCCCAAGACGATTATGTTGGAGCCAAATTTGGGAGGAACAAGACTTGGATTGATGACAGGAATGTTGCAACTTCACACCAGATTCACCTGAAGTTTCCATCTCAAGGTAGTACAACCCTCCCCGTTCCTTGGCAACTCCAATAGTCTTCGCCGTAGTATTGTCCTGGAATACACAATGAGAAGGGAAAAATGTTACAGCGCAATTAAGGTCTTTGGTAAGTTTATGTATAGAAAGAAGGTTAGATGACAGTTTAGGAACATGAAGCACATTTTGAAAATTTAGAAAAGGACTAATTTTAACGTTACCAAATCCTGCAACTGATGTATGAGAGCCATCAGCTACAGTTATGTGATGACTACCGATGGGGATTTGATAGGATGAAAAATGAGAAGAACAAAAGGTCATGTGATCGGTGGCACCAGAATCAATAATCCAAAAATCCTCGGGGGCGATGTACCGAAGCATGAGAAAATAAAGAACATAGATTCTTACCATTTACACCATTTGAAGAAGTGCAAGACTGCTTACTAGAGTAATGGGTGATAGCTGAGATGTTGGTAATCTCAGTGTTAGACATGATGGTTAGGCGTGATAACAACCAAGAGTGCGATGAAGGTGTAAAAAACACAAGCTGCAATGAAGGCAGCAACAAAGAAGAGGGTTTGTGGTGAAGATGACTTTGGGTACTGTAACTAAGAAAGATAAAGCACAATGAAGGTGTTGAACATGTAATGAAGGCACAAGACAAACAGGTCCTGCAATGAAGGCAAGGCACCTAAGGTCACTCAGCAATGAAGGCCGAAGCAGCGGAAAAGCAAAGGCAGAGACTCCCAAGGTCGGGAGCTCTGATACCAAATTGAAAGGAGGAACAAAACAAATATTTTCTGAATTGCTTGTCTTACTTTCACACAGCATAGAGGTATTCTATTTATAAACTAGAAGAATTAAATACAACTGATAATTACAAGACAAATAAATGAGGCACCTATTTCCTATAGACATTTCCTAATTTTATGACTAGAGAGTACATGAACCTCATTAATTTACAATGGCTATTTCCTAAACTATTAATGACAGTCCATGAACCTTTGGACAGTGGATTCCAACATTACTGACAGTCCATGAACCTTTGGACGGTGGATAATCTTTGGACGGTGGATTATCTTTGGACGGTGGATTCCAACAATAAGGTTGTGTAAATCACATAGTGTGAGTTGCTCACCTTATCATCTTTCCGGAGAATCGGCAGCTACAGCACCAGAACGTCAGCTTTGGAAGCAAATGACTTTTCCAAGACCATTGCTGAAACAGATCGAGTGCACCCTTGCTCAGCCGCTCTGGAAAACTCGGTCACTCGACTCTCCTCTCTTGCTCACCCGTGAAGGGAACGAAGTCTCAACAAATGTTTAGGATTTTAAACCATTTCAATGTAACTTTTTATAGGATTTTAAACCCTATAAATGTAACTTTTTATAGGATTTTAAAGGATTTTAAACCCTTTCAATGAATGAGATCCGGTTTGGGTTATTGATTCAACTTATACTTCACACATTTATTTTATTATTCAAAACAGAAACACAAAACATAAAAGCAATTGTGAAACTGAAACTTTGAGGAAGGCAATGCGGAAGGGTATACTAGATAAAAAAATTATTAAAATAACCTTTAACGTCTGTTGATGAAAGAGCAGAAGTTAAAAGTGAAGTGACTCACTTTTAACGTCAGTTCAATGAAGAACTAACGTTAAAATGTTCACTTTTAACGTCAGTTGTTTATTGAACTGACGTTAAAAGTGAGTCACTTCACTTTTAACGTCAGTCCTTACAACAACTGACATTAAAATTGAATTAATGAAGTCTGATATTTACAAAACTGCCACCGCCTCCTTTTTAACGTCTAGCTTTTGGTTAACTGACGTAAACCTTTACCGTCTAATGTATATTTTCCACTAGTGACATGTTATTAATTAGTTTCTAAAGTCTAACAAAAAAACTATTCATCTAAGTATTGCGGAGGTATCTTGTCAATTCCTTTTTCAGCCGCATACTTGAAGAAGAATTCAGTGAAGCGCATCCTTAAGTCTCTAAACTCATCTTCTTGAAGAGGCGATTGGTCGTTAAATGCCTACACACGTTCAAATAATAACAATAACATTAACGCAAGTCATATTCAAAACTATAATATATAATTTAACAAGTTGTTTAAATATTACCTTATTCCATCCATCCGTAATAGATGCGGAGACTATGTTCAGCATATGAAGCATCACATAATAGCCGCATGACCACCCGTCAATTTGAAATCGAGACTACAAATAAAATTAATTTCAATGTCAGTTGAATATACATATAAATTAGTAATTATAATATTAATTATTTGATAAATAAACTACCAAACCTTGAGGTAGGTCCATTCAGGATTTGCTTTAGCCTTAGAAGCCCTACTTCTCCCGTTGGCGCAACTTATGCTACTCGCCTTCAGCGCGTTATCATAAACAAATAATCATGTCAATTAACAAATTCATATATCATGTGTGTAATAAAATAAAAACAATTGATATTAAAACTTAAATTAAATTTAAGATTAGTTACTTACTTATTTACAGCTTCCACCACCTCCTGTGGCGGCCTTTGGTGGAGAGAGCATAAGAATATGACAGTATGCCTAGACGGGTGAACACTACAAAAAAAAGGTCATTTAGCGACCGAAAATAGTGACCGAATTTCTAGGTTCCTTTTTGCGACCGAAATAGCGACCGATTGTAGGATCTACATGAAACACTGGTTAGAGTTGATTCTGCGACCGAAATAGCGACCGAAATA
Organism: Sophora flavescens; assembly: GCA_030762895.1. NCBI lineage: Eukaryota > Viridiplantae > Streptophyta > Magnoliopsida > Fabales > Fabaceae > Sophora > Sophora flavescens. Next base: position 219,179,940 of record CM061063.1, read on the forward strand.
GAGCGTAGCAGAGATATCGGTCGCTACTTCGGTCGCTAAACAAAGGAAAGTAAAAGTCAGAAATTTATGAATTGTTAGCGACCGAAATGGCGACCGAATTAAATGCAACGATCAAACTGTGTTTATATTAGCAACCGATTTAGAAATCCGTCGCTAAATTTATGAATTCACACTTTAAACTTTATTTATATTTGCGACCGATATTAATTCGGTCGCTAAAAGGCACGTTAAAAAAATAAAATTGCGCGTGTTAGCGACTGAAATTTAATTCGGTCGCTACAATTACAAATTCAAATTAAAACTAACCATATTGGCGACCGAATTAGCGATTAAAGTAATTCAGTCGCTAAAACTGAAATCCCTAAATTCGACAGAACCTCCTTCTTCCTCATTTTTTCCGTCGCGTTTCTCTCTCCCACCCATTGTTTCTCTCTTCTACGGCACGCGCTCCGGTCACCTCAACACCCCAAGACACCTCCGGTCACCACCGTCATCTCCCCTCTGCTCAGGTAAGCTCTCCTCTACTCCATCTCTCTGTCTCTGTTTCTCTTTCATATATCTCTCTCTGTCTCACTGTCTCTCTTCATTGTCAACATTTTCCCTCGCTCTCTCTCTCATTGTCTCACTATGTCACTGTCTATCATTTCCCCCCTCATTTCAGGGCTCATTCTGGTCACATTGCTCACACCACCACCACCACAACACCCTCCCTCACACTGACCGAGGTAATTGCTTCTCGCGTTGTCTTTCTTTACATTGTTGTTTCTGTTGTGTGTTGTGTGTACATTGGTGTTGTGTGTGTGTGTGTGTTATGAGTGTGTGTTTGTTGTGTGTTCTGTGTACTAAAGTTTGTGTGTTCAATTGGATTGTAAGCATAAGGTAGGTGTGTCTCACTGTGTTTGATGTGTGTGTGTTTGATGTGTATTGTGCATTTGGGGTGCTCTGTGTGTGTGTCTGTTTGGGATGTTTGTGTGTGTGTGTGTGTGTGTGTGTGTGTGCAGAGATGTGTGTTTAGTGTATGTGTGTGAGTTTAGGGATGTGTGTTTTTGTGGTAGTGCATTCATTTTTTATAGGATGCTTGATCTTCTCATTTCGTGATGATGGTTGAATTTTGTATAGAGATGGCAAAATTAACTTAATTTTTTTTTTTGTAATTCTTCCTTTGTATGAACTTATTAAACAAAAATTGTAACTTATGGGTTGAATTTAACCACTTATGTCTAAACAGGGTGTTGATTGCAGTTTTTTTACTTTGTCACCACCATTTGTTGAACCAGAGTCCCCTTATCTTTGTGTGCTTGGAGTTGAGGTAAGTAAAATACTCTCTCTTATTCCTTGAATTAAATGGTATTTGTAATGTGTTAAGTGAATTATCGTATTGTTTCTTAGTGGAGAGCTGAGCTCAGTAGGATGTGATCCTGTCCGAAAGGCAGGATGTCTGGTTATGTGCTGATAATTTATCTTTTATGCATGTGTTTACCAATATCTGTTGTTTGTTAGTGGAGAGCGGAGCTCAATAGGATGTGATCTTGTCTGATTGTATGCTGATAATTTAATGTTTATGCATGTGTTTGTCAATATGTGTTGTTTGTTAGTGGAGAGCGGAGCTCAATAGGATGTGATCCTGTCCGAAAGGCGGGATGCTGGTTGTGTGCTGATAATTTAGAAATTATGCATGTGTTTAACAATTAACTGCTACTTGTTAGTGGAGAGCGGAGCTCAATAGGATGTTTGCTACAATATTTAATCGAAGTTTGTATTGATTTACACTGCAATTTATATAAGCTCAACAATGTTGCAATATTTATAGGTTAATGGTTTTATTTTCTGTTAGAGTTAATAATTAATTTACGAAAGCCTTAGTTTCCTATTTGAGATTCAATATTAATGAGCATGCGTAACGTATCAAGGTATGCATGCTCATTGTATTGAATCTTGAATTGTCCAAGTGGGACAGTTTGGGAAAAAACCTTTTTCACACTCGTACAATAGTCATTTCAATGTTCAAATGCCTTATATACTTGTTGAAATCTCGGTCTGATACATTTCCTTTTGTTCTCCTGGTGCATACTTGATCGCGGTGATTATGACCGTGTTCGAGTCGTGTAACTTGGAGACCGATGGGAAATGCTGCCGAAATTTTGTCAAGTATAAGGTATTTGAATATGGGAATAACTATTAGTAGCCGAGTGTGGCAAAGTTTTCTTCTCGAATGGGATAGGTTCATACCTTGTCATAAGAACGAGATTGATGGAGTTATTGGAATGCACCGTAATATATAAGTGTTATTGTAGGATTGGTCAGGCTATTTAATTGCCAGCAATGGATATTCCGGAGAATCGGAAATGGATGTATCGTAGGTTGGATCGGAATAAACGTCTTAGGGAAGAGTATAGAGTCGGAGTGGGTGAGTTTATAGAGTTTGTTGTTAGCCAGGAGAGATTTATACGGCTGGGCGGTGATCAATTGAGGTGTCCTTGCAAGAGATGCAAGTGTCAATCTTTCAAAAGCGTGGATGGAGTTGTAGTCGATCTTTATGAGAAGGGCTTCATGCCTGATTACTATTGGTGGAGTAACCATGGTGAGACGTTGCCTGACTTAAACCCGATTGTGGATGAAGGTTCGTACTATGGAAGTGGTGACGGGAGGGAAGAATTGAATCCATACGAGCAGATGATAATGGATCATGCTGGACCATCGGTTGGTGTTGTACTAGAAGAAGATGGGGGAGAAGATGGTGGAATGGGTTCCCAATACTTAGAGGAGAATCCGAATCCCGAAGCTCAAAGATTATATGATATGCTAAGTGCTGCACGATCTCCATTGTGGGAAGGATGTCAGGAGTACACGGAGTTGTCGATGTGCATGGAATGGTTGAGTATCAAATCTGACTACAATATGCAAGAAGGCTGTTTTAATCGTCTCACCAGGTCAGTGTCCAAGGCGTTGCCAGAAGGCAATCGGATGCCTACAAGTTTTTATCATGCTAATAAGTCCGTGGAAAATTTGGGTCTGGGGTGTTTGAAAATTGATTGTTGCCCGAATGGATGTATGTTGTACTATAAGGATGATTCAGCGGAAAGCATAACATGTTGTCGATTTTGTGGTGCGGATCGGTATAAGACAACCACTAGGATGGGCATTGAGAAGAAGAGGTCGCTAAAAAAGATGTGGTACTTTCCGCTCGTGCCAAGACTTACAAGATTGTACTCTTCGATGGCCACTGCAGCTCACATGAGGTGGCATAGTGAGCATGAGAAGGAGCAAGATATCTTGTGTCATCCATCTGATGGAGAAGCTTGGAAGCATTTTGATAGGGTTCATATGGCATTTTCGCAGGACCCTCGCAATGTCCGATTGGGGTTATCTGCTGATGGATTTAATCCTTTTGGGCAGTCTGGAAAAGCATACTCTTGTTGGCCGGTTATCCTGACTCCGTGCAATCTTCCCCCGGGGATGTGCATGAAGCGGGAGTTTATGTTCCTAACAGTCATAATTCCGGGTCCGTCTAATCCAAAAGGTAAGATTGATGTGTACTTGCAGCCACTGATAGATGAGTTGACAATGCTGTGGAATGATGGTGTGTTGACATATGACGTATCTTTGAGGCAGAATTTCATCATGAAAGCAGCTTTAATGTGGACGATCAACGACTTTCCTGCTTATGGGATGATGTCGGGTTGGATGACCGCGGGGAAGCTTGGATGCCCAATATGTATGGAGCGGTCGAAGGCATTCACGCTTAAACACAGTCGAAAGATCTCATATTTTGATTGTCATCGTCAATTGCTTCCGGAAGATCATCCTTATAGGCGGAACAAGAATGCATTCAAGAAGCGTTGTGCGGAGAGAACACCGCCTCCACCACGTTTTACTGGTCCTAATGTATGGCGCATAGTACATTACTTACCGCTCGTCCATGAAACCCAAGGAGAACATATTCCTGATTATGGTGTCAACCATAATTGGACAAAACAAAGTATATTTTGGAGGTTGCCGTATTGGAGGACGCAGCTACTCCGTCACAACATTGATGTCATGCATACTGAGAGGAATGTGTTTTTGAATGTGTTTAACACTGTGATGGACATCAAGGGGAGGACAAAGGATACAAATAAAGCCCGATTGGACCTGGCTGACATTTGTAATCGGAAGGAGCTTGAGTTGCAAGACGGTGGTCGTGGCAGACTTATCAAACCGAAGGCAAGTTATACACTAAGCAAAGCACAGAAATTGGCCGTCTGTAAGTGGGTTAAAGAACTAAAGTTACCAGATGGGTATGCTTCCAATCTGGGTAGATGTGTTGACATTAAGGAAGCAAAGTTACAAGGAATGAAGAGTCATGATTGCCACGTGTTCATGCAACGGTTGCTTCCAATTGCGTTCGACGCACATCGGAAGCAAATTTGGAACCCACTTGTTGAGCTTAGCCACTTTTTCAGGGAGCTTACATCGACAACACTAAATGTGAATCAATTAAAGGATATGGAAGTCAAGATACCCGTTTTGTTATGTAAGCTAGAGTAAATCTTCCCGCCGAGTTTCTTTGATTCCATGGAACACCTGCCAGTTCATCTACCTTACGAAGCAAGAGTTGGTGGCCCAGTCCAATACCGCTGGATGTATCCATTTGAGAGGTAAACAACATCAACTATTTTACTTAATACATATGAAATTCACGAACACGAGAGCGTAGTTTAGCTTTCCCTAAAACTAGTAATTATTTGTATGTATCCCTCTGTAATAGGCTCCTGCACTCCCTTAAACACAAAGTCAAGAACAAGGCACGAGTGGAGGGTTCCATTTGTGAAGCATACTTAGTAGAGGAGACTTCCACTTTTGCCTCTTATTACTATCCGGACGAAGTTAACGCGAGAAGGACAAGGATGCCTAGAAACGTTGATTCGGGCGAAGGATGTTCAACTAGTCCTCCTATATCAGTATTCAACTATCCGGGCAGATTTAGTGGCAAATCAAAAGGATATTTCTTGGAGCAGCGTGACATTAATGCTGCTCATCTGTATATCCTTCAAAATTGTGAAGAGGTGGCGCCATATTTAGAGTAAGTTTCTACAACGTCTTTAATAAGTTCAATTGACATTTATGATTATTAATCGTCTTGCTGTTAATCTCCCATATGTAGGATGTACGGCATTTTTCTAAGGGAACTCCAACCTGACATTTCAAACGATCAGGTTGATCGATAAATTACTTCTCACTTTGCTACGTGGTTCAGTAAATATGTAGGTTAAGCATTTTCATTTTTTGAAGCATACATTTTATCTCCTTAAATATATAGCATGTATAAGAATAATATAATATTTGATTGTTTAGGTACTAGATCCAGAAAACAATGTTCAAAATCCATTGTTGACAAATTTGGCATGGGGGCCTAACAGATGGGTTACATCATGGAATACTTATATTGTAAATGGATATAAATCTAACACAAAAACATGGAATGAAGGAATGCAGACGTGTAACTATGGTGTTTGTGTGCGAGCCACTGATGGCAATGTAGAGGATGATTTCTATGGGGTTCTAACTGACATCCTTGAACTCGATTATACCGGTTTCCCCGTGATGAAATTAGTTATCTTCAAGTGTGATTGGTTTGATCCTACTCTTGACGTAGGGACAAAAATAGATAAAAATTATGGTATTGTTCAAGTTAGGCTATCTAGAAGGTATAATAAGGCGTACGACCCATTCATTTTTTCACAACAGGCAGAGCAGGTTTATTACTCGCCATATCCCGAAGGACATCATGGCTGGTTGGGTGTTATTAAGGTAAAGGCTCGCAGTATAATTACTGATAATATAATCAACCAGCCTGAAAAATATGCTCCGTACAAAGATGATGAGTGTTCAAGACCCCACGTACCGTTTCAAATTACGCCGGACATTATTGTTAATTCTCTGGCGGACATTTTCGGAAATGGGGAAGAAGTTGAAAGAGAGTTAATGGATCAATCCGAGTTGGACGCATCTAGCGAAGGTACATTCCGATCAAGTGATACTGATGAGAGTGAGGGTGAATTTAGTGACGGAGATTCTACTTAGGTAATTTATTTATGTCATAATTCATTGTGTGAATGTCATTCTACTTATTAGGTAATTTATTTTTGTATTATTTACACTGTTGTGTAATCATATTTTCATTTTTTTCACAGATGGCAGATTCCTCCAGAGGTAGGGGTCGTCGTGGAGGTCGTCGTGGAGGTCGTGCTGCGAGAGTCCCTTCGCCGGCCGACCCACAGTCTTCAGATCGAGACCACCCTACCAGCACCTCTGTTGACGGGACACCTTGGTCGCGCTGTCGCCACGCGCCAAAAAGAACGAGCGTTTACAAAAATAATGCAGATAGGGAAGCGACAACTCGGATGTCGTCTCTCAAGGACTCTTAGGCGTTGCTATTATTAACAGAAAATTAATTTTGGGGGGTGGTTTGGATTGAAATAAAATAAAGAAAACAAAAACAGAAACAGAGCAATAAAACAAGGCAGTTAAAAGAGATTAACAAATAAACTAAAGACGATCAACCTACTGTTCTCGGTTTCCCACTATCATTGGTTCATATAAATCCAAGCCCTAAGCAGATTCTAATCCCCTCCCGGTTGTAGCAACAATTTACAAGCGAAACCACTACTACAAATATATGTCCCTATTCCCGAATTAAGCAAACGGGGTGAAGCACTCATGAACTAAGCGAACATGATTGAACACACGCGAATTAAGCAAACGCGATTATATATAGGAACATAATATCACCGAAACAAATCAACACAACACTATACACTCCTGAATTAAGCAAACAGAAACATATAGCATCGTATTGAAAAGAGAAAAGCAAATGAAAACAGGAATTACATAACCTCAAGTGTGGTAATGGAAACCAATCCCAGTAGATTAACCAAGGAGACTAGTTCTCCATTACAGAAATAAAAGAAAATAAAATAAACTATGAAACTACTGACTAAAAACTAGCTAGCCACTGGCCAAAAACTAGTCAACAGCCTAGCCAACCATTCAGTTCTGTCTAAAACTGACTTATATACAACTTCTGGACTACGCGGACTCGCGAGGCGAGAACACATTCGCGAGGCGAATCTTGCAGCGTTTGGTATTCTCGCGAGGCGAAGCACGGCTCGCGTGGCGAGGAATGGAAAGGTCATGACTTCTGGACTTCACTCTCGCGAGGCGAGGATTGTATTCGCGAGGCGAACTCTTCAAATTCCAAACTGTAACGCCCGTGACCTTCAACATGCGCAGGCCGTGATGGCTTCTGGTCTTCCAAGGTTGGATTACTCGCGAGGCGAGTCAAGTGTTCGTGGGGCGAGACAGAATGGTTGGCAATTTCTGGAACAGTCACCTTCTGGTTCGCGAGACGAATGCCTACTCGCGGGGCGAAAGACTCCAGAATTATTCCTTTTTATTAACCTGAAAACAGAAAATAGAATAAGTGTTTTATTTAACTCTAAATCAACTAAATTAACCTAAAAATACTTTATGGACTCAAAATACTGCCTAAAGACAATCAAGTCTAATTTGGGTGAAAATGATATAAAATTAGCACAAAGCCAAGGTTTTTATTAGTTATAAAACCAGTCAACCAGAGGCTCATCACACCTCAGGGTGATGGAGTTGCACCCCCCACCCATCCTCATGTGGTCAGGACACAGGATGCACCCTCATCATCCACACCTACGACGATAGGACCATCATCATCATCGAGACAGGAGAGTCGTGGTCCATCCGACAGGAGGATTCTTCTTATCCCCAGGGGGGATAACGAGTATGCTAATTTAATTTTTTAATATATATAAAGTATCATTAATTTCTATTTACTTGTTTTTTTAATTTAATTATAAAATTTATTAATGCTCTAATTTTGCTGCAGCTTTCTGCCCGCGAAGGGCCCTTCTGATTCGATATCGAAGATCCTGCGATGCAAGTTTGATGGTCCATGGCCTACATGGAAGGCCATCCCACTGGGCCATAGGGATCCGTTGTTTCTAGAGTTTAAGGTAACAATTTATTAAGTTTTTTAAATTAAGTTTACATTATATATATGTACACACAAATTTCCTAACAACTGTAAGTTGCAGAAAGAGTATAGGTGGGACTTAGCTTTAGAGGCTCTCGTCAGGGACATATTTGAGCATAAAGGCTCACTGGTCATGAAGAATGTGATGAACAAGCTGAGGAAGGGTCAGAATAAGGGGAGGTGGGTGGATCTTGAGATCAAGAGGCAGCTGGACCATTACTGGGCTACTGAGAAGTTCCAGGAGATCCAGGCCACAGCTCGGCGTAATCGAGCTTCTGATGGTGGCGCATGTGCTTGGACTAGTGGGTCTAAATCAGCCGCCGCCCACTACGACGAGCTGGTAATACATTAAACTTTTGACTTAATATACTATTTAATTAATTAGTTTTCATTTTTAATTATTCTTATGAATTTAATATTATATTATTCTGTGCAGAAAGCACAGAAACAGCGGGCCCCGACTGCTATGGAGTTGGTGGAGAGGACGAAGAAGTTGAAGTCGGGGACATGGGTCAACGACAAGGCCCGTAACTATGCTGTAAGCAAAAAATAATTTAGTGTTTACTTGTAATTTATTATAAATGATTTGTTAATATTGGATATAATTTTAACTAAATCTCTTCAACTATACTTTGTAGGTGGGCTTCAACGAGAAGAAGGACGATGACATATCACGTGCCTCACAGTCACAAGATGAGGCTTTGACTAGTGATGGCTGCTCTCTTGTCTCCGTCGACGATAATGCCATTTATTTGGAGGTCGTCGGGGGCAGGAACAAGAAGGGGCACGTGTATGGCCTCGGACACCTGGGAGCTGAGTTCATCGCTTCATCGTCCGGCACGCTTGCTCCTTGCTGCGCCGATATCGTCCCTCAGGAGCAGTTCCACCAAATGCAGGACACCATCACGCAGCTGAACGCGGAGCTTCGGGAGAAGAGCGAGAGAGAGCAGCAGGTGGCGAACCAGATTGCACAGTTGACTCGGGCACACCAGCAGCTGATGCAGGCGAGCATCGAGCAGGGCCAGACACTGCGGCTGGTGTTGGAGCAGATGAGGATCCAGACTCCAGTTGCTCAGGATGATGCTCTGACGGTTGTGCCGCTTGCTACCGCTCCTCCAGTTCCGCCGCCATCTACTGATGCTGCTACTCCAGAGGACGATCAACTAGCAGACGGCGGTGGTACGGACGCTGAGGATGATTGGATTCCTCCATCCCCCCCTCATCATGACTTATTTTTTTTCTCCATATTTTTGACTTTAAACGATTCTTGTACGACATTTTAGATTATTCTTTTTATATATATTTATTCTTTCTTATGATTGTATATTTCATAAGTAATTTGGTGTGTTTTATTAGTAAGTTTGCTAACGTTTAAAGAAAACCAGAAATAAAAATTTTATTTTAAAAAATTGAATTTAAAAAAAAAATAACCAGTTTAGCGACCGAATTGGAAACCAATAATTCGGTCGCTAAACTGTATTTGACATTTACAGATGAGGTATAGCGACCGAAAATCCGTCGCTAATATAGGTTAACAATAACCAAAATTAGCGACCGAATTAGCAACCGATTATCGGTCGCTAGAAATGGTTACCCCAAAAATGCGACCAACCTAATAGCGACCGATTATTATTATTTAGCGACCGAATTTACGGTCTTTAATTAGCGATCGAAATAATATTTCGGTCGCTAAAACCTTAGCGACCAGGTATTCAGCTACCACCATAAATCGGTCTCTGATTCGGTCGCTAAAACAAATAGCGACCGATTTACATGAATTAGCGACCGAAAATTACGGTCGCTAAACAATTGTTTTTTTGTAGTGGAAGTACGAACAACTGCCAATGGTTTTTCATACAGTAGGGAGCCAGATATAATTCTTTCCGATTGTCTCCCAACAAGTTCCCTATGTATTTACTAAATGCATCGCCATCAAAGAATTGGGGCAGAAGGACTGACGGATCTAAGAAGCCGTAAACTGATGCAACGCCCTTATCAAGCTCAAGACGATGGAGATACCTAAGATATGAAAAGGTGTGGATGTTAATTACATAATATATATATTGAAATTAAAATAAATTATTAAATGGAAAAATACCAAAAATAAATAAGTTATAAATTTAAAATTAACTTACGTGCACCAGAGACTCAAAACCGTGCTGGCCATCCAGACGTTATTTCTGCAGGCGCTCCCGAGATCTTCACCACAGAAGGAAAATATCCTCTGTTGATCTGGGTGTGCCACCTATCCATCGTGCTCCAGTGGACATTCAAAAATCTCAAACGCATAATCCTCACCAAGTGAGAACAAACGAGTGACAGGTGACAGCGACACCGACGTCGACTTGGCCTTCAATTTAGGAAAAATAAAATAGATAAGTTGTTGATAATTAAAAAAAAACACAAGTAATTATTTGACTAATTTGGACATTAATAATGAATACATACCTTTGTTAACATTTCGAGCTCACGTCGTTTGAAGTCCAACTCAAGCTCATGCCTTTTCATTTCCAACTCATGCTCATGGCGTTGGACTTCCAACTCCCGCTCCCTAGCTGCCAACTCATCGTCCTCCACATGTGCCCTACTATAACTCTCTTTTGTGCTCACATGTGAAGGGTTGGCATGCCCTGCGGTGTTCTGGAATGAACCGACAGAGGAAAGCTCTCTGGCAAGCGCCTGCTTGAATTCTGGGTTGGATATTAAGCTTTGCATCAGATGTGTTGTAATAGCAGGATTGGACATGAGGTGTTGAGTAATGTCATCCAAAATTGATGCTTCATCGACCGCCTGCTTTCGTGAAGCAGACTTGCCATAATATTCTTTGATGGTCACGTTCCCAGGAACACCGATAACCCGACCAGGATGGTCTTTCTTGCCTAGAGCAATCATCAAGACGTCCCGCCATCCAGAAGGGACGAATGAGCCCTGGGAGGATTGTGCTTTAAGATCCATCTACAATGAAAAAATGAAATAACGTGCAAGTGAAAAGTGTTAAAAATATCTATACAAATATCAATTGAAATCAAGTTAATTATTTACTTACAATCTTATCTGCCACTTCGCGAGTAGCATCAACTTTAAAAGATCCTGTCTTAGTCATGAGACCGGCTAACCAGACATCCTCGCGGTCGATGTCCGACGGAGGACTTAATGGTGTGCCCTCAGGCACCTCTCCTCTTTCAATCCTAGCAGAGTGCTCTTCCTGCTTCGCCCTCAGCCTATCCGCCATCATCTGCTCGATCTGAGTCTGGTACCCACCATGAGACATGGTGTGGCGGTGGACGTTCTTCACCTGATTCTGCCGACCCTTATCTGCCTTAGCCTATTCAAACAAAAACACATAATTAAATACAGTTAAATAATCTATAAGAAGCATACAAAATTAACTTAATCAACCAACCTTAAATTCTCCATCCTGTTGACTCCTATCAAACATATCCCAAGTATCCGGATCAATCCAGGGATAATCCGAGAACAATTTATCAAGCCGCTTCTTCCCAGATACATAGTACCTTGATCAGCCTCTGGCTCGACTAGTTTTTAACTAGTAAGACCATAGGTTTTATTCGAGTTTAATCTCGTTTTCGCCCAAATTTGGATGTAATTGTCCTCAAGTAACATTTTGAGTCTCTAAAGTAATTTTAGGGTATTTAGTTGATTTTGAGTCAAATAAAGCATTTACTGCTATTTCTTGTTTTCAGGTTAATAAAGAGAAGCAATTCTGGAAGGACTCCTGAAGCAGAATCCATCAGGCCCAGGACGTGACACTGGTCACGGCCGTGATGAGAAGATCATGAAAGTCAGAAAGCATCATGGCCCAGCCGTGACACCCATCACGGGCGTAATGAGAAGACACAGGAAGTCAGAATTGATCACGGCCTAGCCGTGATGAAGGTCATGGCCGTGACAGATCGGCACCCAAAGTCAGAATGCATCACGCCCTGGCCGTGATAGGCATCATGGCCGTGACGGACCAGAATTTGAATGCGCGCCCTTGGCAGAATCGGTCACGGCCTGGCCGTGACGGCCATCACGGCCATTACGCGCGGCCTCTTTATAAATAGGAGCACAACAGACACAAAATCATCGAATTTTCACTATTTAAATTTTATTTTCTAGGTTTTTGTTATGTCTCTGATGGAGAACTAATTCCCAGAGATTAGTCTACTGTAATCGGTTTCCGCCGCACTTGAGGTTCTGTAATTCCCGGATCAATTTGCTTCTTCCTTTCAATATTATTCTGTATGTTCTGTTTGCTTAATTCAGGATTGTATAGAAAAAGTATTGATTTATTCCGATAATTCTATGTTCCTATACCTAATCGCGTTTGCTTAATTCGCGTGTGTTCAATCGTGTTTGCTTAATTCACGAGTGCTTCATCCCGTTTGCTTAATTTGGGAATTAGGAACATACATCTCGTAGCATCAATTTCGCTTGTTAATTGTTGCTACAATCGAAAAGGGATTAGAATCCGCTCAGGGCTTGGGATTTATATGAATCGATGATAGTGGGAAACCGAGAACAGTAGATTAATCATTTTAATTATTGATAATCACTTATTTGCTCTGTTTTCTTAATTGAATTTTAAACCTTCAAACCCCCCCCCCCCCCGCCCCCCCAAACTGATTTTTCTGAAAATAACAATCCAAGAGTCCTTGTGAGATGATACTCGAGTTGTCGCACCCTATCTACACTTTTTCAAACCACTCGCTTTTTGACCCGTGCGCGACAGCGTGTCAAAATTGGTGCCGTTGCCGGGGACTCTTGTTGTTATTTTCGCATTTTTCCTTTTTTGGTTTTCTGCTGAATTAGTTCTGGCTACTAGGTCTGGTTGTTCTGAGCTTATATGTTTATATCATATTGATGTTATTGCACATTGTGTTCGTCGTGAATCTTAGTACTTCCCATGGATAACTATATGCAAGATTATATACCTTATGTTGATTATGAGCCATCATGCATATATTATCCTGGCTTCACTGGTGGTTTTGAGTTTAGCAGTGATTTTGGCATGTTTGGAGTGAATGATTATTCTGGCCAACATGGTGGAGATCGTGGCAGCTTGGATGAGATAGCTTCTTTGGTGCATCAAATGACAATACGCGAGCATCAATATCAGCCTGACCCCACACTACTCCAACTCAGTCTGGAAGAATTGGTGCAACAGATGATAGAACACAATCTTCAATTCCAACAGAGGACAGAAGCTGGTCTTCAGGAGTTGGTCACTCAAATTGGTCACATTGCCTCCACCTCGGCTACACTGCAATCACAACATCCCCTTGAAGAACATACAGATTCACAAATAGTTGTTCTTGACAATACTTCTTTTGAGCATGATTTTGATAATAATGTCAAGAACACTATTATTGATGAACTGTGTGTTGAATTTCCAGACATTCAAGCCTTTTCTGATTCTGTTTATTGTACTATATGTGCTGATTGTACTAACACTAACCTTTGTGTGGTGTGTGCTGAGATTTCTGCATGTATAACAGGTGATGGATTTGTTAGTACAGTGAGTGAAAATCGTGCAAAAGTTGAAGCACCACCAGAGATCCTCTCTACCTGTTTGCCACCTCCCACTGTGGAACAACTAGCGATGGAGTTCAAGCCTCTGCCTGAGAGACTGGATTTTGCATCCTTGAATATGAAGGCACTATGGCTAGTCCAAGAGGTTGAATCCCATTTTTATTAGGAGGACTTTGTTGACAAGGAGGTCATCTTTGACCCAAGAAGGAGTGAGAAGTTCGCCGTACTTGGCGAGGTAACCATGATTGTCAAGTGCTCACTTCCATATCAAGGCTGCAAGTTATGGGAACATGGAATAAGCTTCCGTCCTTTGTCTATCACTTGGGGCTTATGCTACAAGCAATGGGATCCAGGCGGGAGCCCCTCAATGAGTTTTCTTAACCCTTCTCCTTAGTTTATTTTCATTTTCTTGTTAGTTTGTGTTTTCCTTTTCCTTCATTTGTTTTTGAATTTAGCTATTGAATAATTTGAGAAGATCAAGAGTATGTGTGTGAGTGTTGTGTCGGTGAGCTTGTTGGATTTTAATCAAATTTTGCATAGATGGATTGCATGATATTTGTTGACTATTGATGCTTTCCCCCTAGGTTTTGAAAAATTGAAAATTGTTCCTCAATTGGAAAATTGAAAATTAAACCTTGAGATATTCTATTGTGATTGCATGATTTATGATAAGTTTGGGATGAAGGAGTGCACACACTAGGGATTGAATCTCGGTCAAACAATTTGCAAATGTCCAGGTGAGGAATTTGAGCCTCCAACATGTTTTTAACTGTGTGAATCACTTTTAAGTTGCACTTTCCCGAATTTGCTTGAATCTCTTCATGGTTTGCATGTCTATATGGTTGCATCAAATGATTTAGGCAATTTTCTTTGAATTAACCACTTGGCCTAAATTGAACCAATCCCTAATGCATGTTCCCTAGTTAGCCACGTTGAGCCTAATAAGCCTATTGTTTCTTGATGACCCTATGTTATAAGCCAAAAATCTGGAAAAACCATGTTAACCCAATCTTAGGATTAGGAGAGCATGGATGCTTAGCAAGACAAGGTTTGCAAGAAACTAAGTTTGGGGTGTCTACAAGGATATGATGTTTTGTTTTGGATTGAGAAAAAGAAAAAAATTGAGGTTGGAGCCAAGGGCAAAAAGAAAAAAAGAAAGAAAAAGAAAAGAACAAAAATGTCAAAAAAGGGTATTAGAAGAAAAAGGTTGTAGTCACCCAAGGCAAAAAGAAAAAATGGAAAAAGGAACTTGAGTGGGAATTCAATGTGTCAAAATGCTCATGCTCTTAGTTCCTAGGGACTTAATCCTAGTACCTTTGAATATCCTACCTTTAGCTAGGCCCCATTACAACCTTTAAAAGACCTTTTGATGTTGCATGCATGTTTTCGTGGGAACTCTGTTTGAGAGGAAAATCAAATTCATGGGAAGTGCTCTTGAAAAATGTGAAATTGAGTGAAAAGTTCATAGCCTAGACAAATTGAGCGAATGAGTGAAACACTAAATGCCCTTGTGAGGAAGGCGATTGTTTGAATTTGGTGATCTCCCTTTTGTGTGTAACTTGGATCCTAAACTCAGATTACTGATTGCATGAATGATGGAATTCTCAATTGTTTAAAGTAAATGAATGTGGGGGATTACATTGTTGAAAAGGGGGGGAAACATTGAAAAAAATTGTTTTGTTGAAATTGCATGAAATTTGTGCGAAATTGATTGAATCCTTTGAGCTTGCCAAGTTTGAGTCTTTTTGAGTTTTAGTTTGCTTGGGGACAAGCAAAGTTTAAGTTTGAGGTATTTTGATCAGCCTCTGGCTCGACTAGTTTTTAACTAGTAAGACATAGGTTTTATTCGAGTTTAATCTCGTTTTCGCCCAAATTTGGATGTAATTGTCCTCAAGCAACATTTTGAGTCTCTAAAGTAATTTTAGGGTATTTTAGTTGATTTTGAGTCAAATAAAGCATTTACTGCTATTTCTTGTTTTCAGGTTAATAAAGAGAAGCAATTCTGGAAGGACTCCTAAAGCAGAATCGATCACGCCCAGGCCGTGACACTGGTCACGGCCGTGATGAGAAGATCATGAAAGTCAGAAAGCATCACGGCCCAGCCGTGACACCCATCACGGGCGTAATGAGAAGACACAGGAAGTCAGAATTGATCACGGCCTAGCCGTGATGAAGGTCACGGCCGTGACAGATCAGCACCAAAAGTCAGAATGCATCACGGCCTGGCCGTGATAGGCATCACGACCGTGACGGACCAGAATTTGAATGCGCGCCCTTGGCAGAATCGGTCACGGTCTGGCCGTGACGGCCATCACGGCCATGACGCGCGGCCTCTTTATAAATAGGAGCGCAGCAGATAGATAAAATCATCGAATTTTCACCGTTTACATTTTATTTTCTAGGTCTTTGTTATGTCTCTGATGGAGAACTAATTCCCAGAGATTAGTCTACTGTAATCGGTTTCCGCCGCACTTGAGGTTCAGTAATTCCTGGATCAATTTGATTCTTCCTTTCAATATTATTCTGTATGTTCTGTTTGCTTAATTTAGGATTGTATAGAAAAAGTATTGATTTATTTCGATGATTCTATGTTCCTATACCTAATCGCATTTGCTTAATTCGCGTGTGTTCAATCGTGTTTGCTTAATTCACGAGTGCTTCATCCCGTTTGCTTAATTCGGGAATTAGGAACATACATCTCGTAGCATCAATTTCGCTTGTTAATTGTTGCTACAATCGAAAAGGGATTAGAATCCGCTCAGGGCTTGGAATTTATATGAATCGATGATAGTGGGAAACCGAGAACAGTAGATTAATCGTTTTAATTATTGATAATCACTTATTTACTCTGTTTTCTGCTCTGTTTTCTTAATTGAATTTTAAACCTACAACCCCCCCCCCCCCCCCCCCCCTAAAATTGATTTTTCTGAAAATAACAATCCAAGAGTCATTGTGAGACGATACTCGAGTTGTCGCACCTTATCTACACTTTTTCAAACCACTCGCTTTTTGACCCGTGCGCGACAGCATGTCATACCTGGTAAGATCATGCTTGAACCCATTCCAACGCTTTGATGCCATTTTCATACATTTATGACGATGATCCTCGTCATTTGGCACAGTCCAAGCTACCTACACATTAAATACATAACAACTGGATGGATTATAACTCGGATAATTATCTAATAATGTAAATCAAACGAATGTAAAGGTAAAATACCGTGATAGCCTCCCAAATCTGATCCTTGACGTTCTGTGGAACATCATTCCAGTGGTTGTAGTTGATGTTTATATGCTGCTTCGCTTGTAGAAACACCCACTTATTAAATTCTTTAGCACGGGGACCCTGGGCATTTAGATTAGCATCGAAGGACACCTCAAGCTTCTGTCCTTTTTGCCTGTCCATCTCTAGTTTCTTCAACAACGTGGCTCCTCTACCCCGTTTCCTATGAGCCTGTGATGTCTGTATGGACGAAAAAAAAAATAAAATAGAGGGTTGTAACATTATAAACTTACATTAAAAAGAAGGACTAAAGATAGTATATAACATGTAAACTTACACTAGAATCAGGCGTAGGCGCGATCGGGTCTTGCGTAGGCCCCACAGTGTCCTCTCGTGCATGTGGGTTATCCGACTGATCCATATGTATGCCTGTTCAGAAACAATATATATTTATTAACATAGGTTATAACTCAAAATAAATACAGAAGTATAAATAAAAATAAATGTATACTAAGTTTAAACTACCTATATCAATATCCATTCGTGATGATCATCACGAGTGACATGTACCTCGTCCACCTGTGTCTCCTCGATTATAGTAGGCATGTTTGTTGAAAAAGAAGGAGTTTCGGGAATATCAAGATTTGAATCTTCATTTTCATCACTACCATTATACATGCTTTTTCCTTGGAGAACCACGGACAACCTTTTGTTAGAAGGATCAGTGATGTAGAACACTTGTTTTGCTTGGGAAGCCATTATGAAAGGCTCATTTATATGACCTAACTTGTTGAGGTCTAACAATGTGAACCCCAATTTGTCGGTTTGTACACCACCGTTACTATCAACCCACTTACATTTAAAAACCGGCACCGAAAGCTTAGTGTAATCGAGCACCCAAATATCTTCAATATATCCAAAGTAAGGTGTCGGTGCTTTAACGGGTTTTGTGTCCTTTGCACTAGAGAAGTGCATTGCTACGGCCACGATCATAACCCCACTATTTTGCATGATACTCTTGTTGTCTTGTGCCTTTGTATAGAAGGAAAAGTTATTTATGTCGTATCCGCTCCAACATATGACGTTGAATCCAGGCCCACGTGCTAGCCATCTTACGTCATCAGAAGCAGTACTACTATCCTTAAGCATTTCTTCCTTGAACCATGATAAGAAAGTCTTGTTATGCTTGTTCAACAACCACCTTTCACTCATTCGAGGGTTTTCTTGATTGACTTTTCTTTTATGTTCAAATAAGAAAGGCTAAACACATTCGATGTTGTTCAATACATACAAATGTGCTTGAAGCACTTCCTCCCGACCCTTGCTATTAATTCTTAAGCCATGTGTACCCTTACCTTGACATCTAATCTCATCATGCCGAGGCTTAGGAACCCCTATAGGATCCGTGTTATGAAGGTAGTCCGAACAAAACTCAATAGCTTCTTCTGCAACATACCTTTGAACAATAGCTGCTTCCGGACGATGAGGATTCTTCACGTACCCTTTCAAGATCTTCATGTAGCGCTCAACCGGGTACATCCATCTCAGAAAAACCGGCCCATGTTGACGAATCTAGGCAAGTATACCTAGTCGTGCAAGTAATACGGTGGTAAGACCGTTTATCGTTCCCACGAGTACTGTGACAATTACTAACACGTACCGAATCGATTACTATCCAAGCGGATATTTGGATTGAAGGGAGCTCGATAATAAATACCAAGCCCAAATAAGATCTAAACCTAAAATAACAAAATAAAGAGGAAAGTTCTTTGAGAAATTCTATCGAACACATGGAGGGCAGTTAAAGGGATTCTTCGAATATAAGAACAATGCTGGGATTAGGTTCACTAAACTTCCTCCCCATGCAATGACATGACTAATAAATAGTTTCTACTTCAATTATGACAATCAATCCACTAAAATACTCAAGCCCCGATTCCTCGGATGCAAGAGCCTAAATCCACTAATAGACCCTAATTCCTTAGGTGGCCAAGATTAATGAATTTGCATTAAGATTAGGGATTACGCGATTGCTGATAAACCTAGTTCCATTACTAGATACAAGATTTACTAGGTGATTGATTTCAATTCCGGTTCTAATACGAATTTTCCAATTGCATATCAAAACACTAATCGAGTCATGGGGGTGCTAGCCACAACAAGCATTAAACACAAAAATCAATCACTCAATAATGAAGTAAAAACTGTATTACAAGATCAAATCAAATACATGAGAATTCAGAGATAGCTACCCTAACCCCAACAATGGAGTTTAGCCACTCATGATCATAACCACAACAAAAGAAATAGAGATGAAAAGAGGGAGGAACTCCATGAAATCCTTATGCAGCTGCCCCTGGTTCAGAGAAAGTCTTTAGGGTTTAAAAACTGATTTCTTCTATTATGCCCATGCCTTTTTAACAATCAGGATTCGTGTCACGGCCGTGATGGCCGTCACGGCCTGGCCGTGACACTTTCTGCCTTGGCGCGCTTTCAAATATTGGAGCATCACGACCGTGATGCTCATCACGGGCAGGCCATGATAGCTTCTGCCTTCACCAAATGATCTGTCACGGCTGTGACAGATTCTGCCAAGAGGGGGTCTGGCTCCATTAACATGTCACGACCGTGATGGGTGTCACGGCTAGGCCGAGACAGCTTCTGAGTTTTGCCTTCTTTCTTCTCAATTATTGTTCGATCACGATCGTGATTGGCATCACGGTCAGGCCGTGATGGGCTCTGCTTGGGTCATTTTCTTCACTTTTCAGGTTCTGTCTTCATCCAAGCTCCACCATGGCTATTCTGAGCATTTTTCCTTGAATTCCTGCGAAACAACACCAAGAAACCGCTTCACCCATTCCAAGGGAAAAACTAACTAAAATCAAATAAAGAATGGCTAATCTATATGAAAAATGCTTGTAAAAGTGTACAGGAAACATGATGTAAAATCACACTATCAAATCACCCCAAGCTTATTCAATTGCTTGTCCTCAAGTAATCACTAAGGCCAGAAGATCAAATTAATCAGAACATGGATTGTGAACCAAGAACCCGAGTAGTAACTAATCCAAGTGACAGGCATCTCAAATAATTCAGCAAGAGACAATCAGTTTCAAGTCCAATTAGAGGCTTAGGTTTCCTAGACTCATATTCTCACCGATTAGGGCACTCTATCTCACCTGAAGATCACCCCAAGCTTGTTCATTTGCTTGGCTCTCTTTCTCACCCACTCAAGTGTTAGGGATATAAGACAATTCGCTCCATTTTCCTCAAGGAATGAATTCTACCATAAGCTTGACTATCAACCAAATATCTACTTTATTAATGAAAACAATTAAGAATCAAGAGGTCTTTGGCTTTGGTTGTAACGGGGCCATGGGATTTATCGTTAGGTAGGGCAATCAAGAAAAGGGCATTTCAAAAGGCTACACAAAACATTAAGCATTGCAAATCATGACACCTTCTAAAATACCCTTTTGGGTTTCGATTCACTTTCGCCACCTTTCTTTCTTTTCATCTTATTTCTCATTTCTTTTTGTCATCCCATTCTCTATATATTTTTCTTTTTCTTTTGTTTTTCTTTTTCTTGGAGAAAGGGAGATTTTTCAACTCAAGAGAATTATTTTTCTGATTCTTTCATCCCAAACTTTTTTTTCGACTACCTTTTTACCCTTCTTGTAATACTTTAGAAGGTATCCTATCAAGCATCATTCATCAAAGCATTTCAAGGTACCAAGAAAAGTATTTTATTCTTTCAGGCTCAAAATTGGGCAACTAAGGGGTAGCATTTAGTCATTCAAAGCTCAGAAGGCCGGAAAAATACCTAGTGCCTCAATCATTTTCAAAAATGTTTTCAAAAATTTTTAAGCTTCAAAACGGTTTCAAGTCAAGTTCTAGAGAAAACAATCCAAGAGGAATAACTCTCTAACACAAATAATGGGGTAAAATTTAGTGAGTACCCATTTTGGCTCAAAATCTCACATTTTAGTAGTTCAAAATCAATGAGAAACACAATTCTATGAAACCACGTGCTAATTATCAACTATCAAAGATCATCTCAAGAATTATTATTTGTAGCCTTATCACAAGAATGAAAAAAAAAATTGGGTTCAAAATTTCACTATCACAATTTATTTGGCACTTAGTTCTCACAATTGGATGCAAAATCTAAACAAGGGGCAATCTAATCATGTGAACATGCAAAGCTATCATGCAAAACTATATGAATGCAATATGAACAAATGAAAAAATACCCCTACCCCAAGCTTAAGAACTTACATTGTCCCCAATGTAAATAGTCAAGTTGGAGAAAGGAAAGAAAAATTGGAACGACTTACCGAGGCGGTAACGGGTGCTGGTTCACATGCCTAGTCAGAAGGAATTGCATGAAATTTGGATCACGACCGTGATGCTTATCACGGGCAGGCCGTGATGCATTCTGGTTCATAGGAGTAGCCTGTCACGACCGTGACCTCCATCACGGCTAGGCCGTGAACTCCATCACAGCTAGGCCGTGATGCTCTCTGATCTTCAAGGTCCTTCCATCACGCCCGTGATGGGGATCACGGCCTAGTCGTGATCCTTTCTGATCTTCAACTCTGGCTCATCACGGCCGTGACCAGTGTCACGGCCTGGGCGTGATGGTTACTGACTTTGTTGTCTCTGCCCTTTTTGCTTCTCCTTCCTCCTTTCCCTGAAAACACTCAACAAACCTATTAATCTATGATATTATCCTCTTGATCTTCTCAAATTATTCAAGAGGGCAAAATCAAAAACAAAAGGAAAATGAAAAGAAAACTTGGGTTGCCTCCCAATAAGCACTTCTTTAACGTCACTAGCTTGACGTGCTTCTTTCAATTAACCGGGGTCTGCTGGTCGTAGGAGTGCAAGAACACTTCTCCTCTGTGGAACTCCTTCAAAGAGCTGTTTTTGCTTATAAGGGCAATAATTGCGCTTCTGCTTTGCCCTTTTTGCTCTGAGCCTCGTAGCCTCTTTCTTACTCCTTCCCGGCGGAGGTTCTGTTTTCACATGATGAGCAGATCCAACTTCATCACCAATTGATATATCATTTGTCTTGTAGAGCTTCAGAGTTGCTTTCATGTTGAGCTTTTCCTTCTTCTCCGGAGTAGAGGGGTGGTGCTGATATGCAACGACTTCTTTAGCCACTGTATCCACACTGTCCATGCGGAAACAATCCTCTTCATCACTCGGGCGATGCATAGCTTCAAATACATTGAAAGTGACTTCTTCATATTGCACTCTGAGTCGCAGCTGGCCTTTTTGTACGTCTATCAAAGCGCGACCAGTCGCTAGAAAATGTCTCCCTAGTATGAGCGGAACTTCTGCATCCTCCTCCATGTCTAAAATCACAAAGTTCCCTGGGAAGATAAACTTATCCACCTTTACCAGAACATCTTCCAGAATACCATAAGGATGCTTGATTGATCTGTCAGCTAGTTGCAATGCCATCCTTGTTGGTTTCACCTCTCCTCCTCCAAGCTTATTCAAAATTGAAAGCGGCATCAAATTGATACTCGCTCCCAAGTCACATAAGGCCTTCCCGATAGCAACACTCCCAATAGTTCAAGGGATTGTAAAACTACCAGGATCTTTCAGCTTTGGAGGTAGCTTCCTCTGAAGTATCGCACTACACTCCTCTGTCAAGGCAACAGTCTCACCTTCTTTGAATATTCTTTTCTTCGTGAGCAGCTCCTTCATGAACCTTGCATAGGTTGGCATCTTCTCTAGTGCTTCAGCAAAGGGTATATTAATTTGTAACCGCTTGAAGATGTCAAGGAACTTGGCAAACTGTTCTTCCTTCTCCTTTCTCTTGCTCAAAAATAAGGATAGGGCAACTTCACATAAGAGGGGATCACTTGAGGCTTGTCTCCATCCTTCAAAATATGACTTTTAGTTCTCCTCAAAATTGAATTCTCATCCACTAGCTTCTCCCTCTTGTCTTTTTCTTCGGCCTCTACTACAACCTCTTTCCCTTTTTCCTTATTCAAATCAGTTTTTTCAGTATTCACCTCTGTTTTTTCATCAACTCTATGATTTTTCACCAAGGGCTCACCACTCTCTCCCTCAAGGATTTTACCACTCCTCAACACAATAGCATGGCATTGCTATTTAGGATTGGTTTTAGTGTTACCTGAAAAACTGCTGCTAGATTGCTCCGCTAGGTGCTTTGCAATTTGTCCAACTTGAACCTCCAAGTTCTTTATAGAAGCATCTGTGTTTTTCTGGTTTGTCATGGACACTTGCATGAATTGATTGAGGGTGTTTTCCAATATAGAAATCCGGTCTTGAGGCGGTGGTGTGGGTTGAGGCTTGCTTGTTTGTCCGGCATCTTGTTTCCAACCAAAACTCGGTTGATTCCTCCATCCTTGGTTGTAGTTGTTGGAGTATTTGTTGTTGCCTGGCCGCCCATAGTTCCCCATATAATTAGCTTCCTCATGGGAACTAGGTGGTGCCTCACATCTTCCATTATCATGATCTCCTCCACAAAAATCGCATCTCATTACCTGTTGAGGTGGCATGGTTGTCCCTTGAACAGTTTGAAGTTGTTGTGGGAGTTGAGCTAGTTGCTTGGTAATGGACTCCAGTTGTTGTGTCATGAGCTTGTTCTGAGCCAACAGTGCAGTTTGTGAATCTAACTCTAACACTCCCCTTCTTGATGTAGGACCCCGATCATGATGCATCAAGTAGTCATTAGATGCCATAGCCTCTATCAAAACCAATGCTTCCTCTGCTGTCTTTGTATTCATGGAACCTCCAGCTGAGGCATCCAACATGTACCTGGTTGACGGCCTCAATCCGTTACAGAATGTTTGCATTTGGGTATGATCATCAAACCCATGGTTTGTACATCTTCGGAGCAATTCCTTGAACCTTTCCCAGGCGTCATGAAGAGTCTCACCTTCTTGCTGAGCGAAGCTTATTATGTCACCCCTTGTCTTGACAAATCTTGAGGTGGGGAAGAACCTTGCCATAAACTTTGCCTCTAAGTCATCCCATGTAGTGATGCTCCCCCTTGGTTGAGATTGGAGCCAAGCCTTGGCCCTATCTCTTAAAAAGAAGGGAAACGCCCTTAGACGGATTGCATCCTCAGAGGCACCATTGTGCTTCATTGTATCACATATCTCAATGAAGTTGGAGATATGACTATTAGGATCTTCCTTTTCCAACCCGTCAAACTGATTCTGTGCAACCAAATTCAAGAGAGCTGGCTTGATTTCAAAATTGTTGCAGTTAATTGGGGGTCTCACTATGCTAGTGACATGCCGATTGACATTTGTATTGCCGTAGTCACCAAGTATCCTCCGTGGTGGAGCACCTTCACCATTGTCTGCCATTCTGAGTCTTTCTTGTTGAACTTGAGAGGTGGAAGTCTCTTGTTCCTCTTGTTGTTGTTCTAACAGTTTCTGCTCTCTTACTTGCCTTCGATTCTTCCTAGTTGTTCTTTCAATTTCAGGATCGTGGAGTAGTTGGTCAACTGGGATAGTACCTCGCATACACAAACAGTCTAGCAAACAAGAGTGTTAGCAGTAAAAGTCAGTACACAACAACAAATACACCAGAAAAATGTCAGCAAAAACAGAACAGAAAATTATGACAGAAAACAATTTATAACAGATTTTTTTTTTGCTTAAATTAGTAACCGAAATGGATATGCTAGTATTGAAACGCAGTCCCCGGCAACGGCGCCAAGAACTTGTTGACGAATCTAGGCAAGTATACCTAGTCATGCAAGTAATACGGTGGTAAGACCGTTTATCGTTCCCACGAGGACTGTGACAATTACTAACACGTACCGAATCGATTACTATCCAAGCGGATATTTGGATTGAAGGGAGCTCGATAATAAATACCAAGCCCAAATAAGATCTAAACCTAAAATAACAAAATAAAGAGGAAAGTTCTTTGAGAAATTCTATCGAACACCTGGAGGGCAGTTAAAGGGATTCTTCGAATATAAGAACAACGCTGGGATTAGGTTCACTAAACTTCCTCCCCATGCAATGACATGACTAATAAACAGTTTCTACTTCAATTATGACAATCAATCCACTAAACTACTCAAGCCCCGATTCCTCGGATGACAAGAGCCTAAATCCACTAATAGACCATAATTCCTTAGGTGGCCTAATTAATGAATTTGCATTAAGATTAGGGATTACGCGATTGCTAATAAACCTAGTTCCATTCCTAGATACAAGATTTACTAGGTGATTGATTTCAATTCCGGTTCTAATACAAATTTTCCAATTTCATATCAAAACACTAATCGAGTCATGGGGGTGCTAGCCACAACAAGCATTAAACACAGAAATCAATCACTCAATAACGAAGTAAAAACTGTATTACAAGATCAAATCAAATACATGAGAATTCAGAGATAGCTACCCTAACCCCAACAATGGAGTTTAGCCACTCATGATCATAACCACAACAAAAGAAATAGAGATGAAAAGAGGGAGGAATTCCATGAAATCCTTGTGCAGCTGCCCCTGGTTCAGAGATAGTCTTTAGGGTTCAAAAATTGATTTCTTCTGTTCTGTCCATGCCTTTTTAACAATCAGGATTCGCGTCACAGCCGTGATGGCCGTCACGGCCTGGCCGTGACGCTTTCTGCCTTGGCGCGCTTTCAAATATTGGAGCATCACGGCCGTGATGCTCATCACGAGCAGGCCGTGATAGCTTCTGCCTTCACCAAATGATCTGTCACGGCCGTGATGGGTCTCACAGCTTGGCCGTGACAGACTCTGCCAAGAGGGGGTCTGGCTCCATTAACATGTCACGGCCGTGATGGGTGTCACGGCTAGGCCATGACAGCTTCTGAGTTTTGCCTTCTTTCTTCTCAATTATTGCTCGATCACGGCCGTGATGGGCATCACAGCCAGGCCGTGATGGGCTCTGCTTGGGTCATTTTCTTCACTTTTCAGGTTTTGTCTTCATTCAAGCTCCACCATGGCTATTCTGAGCATTTTTCCTTGAATTCCTGTGAAACAACACTAAGAAACCCCTTCACCCGTTCCAAGGGAAAAACTAACTAAAATCAAATAAAGAATGCCTAATCTATATGAAAAATGCATGCAAAAGTGTACAGGAAACATGATGTAAAATCACATTATCAGCCCACATAATCTAATCTCCCTCACCAAGTGAACATTTAAGTGAACCATTATGTCGAAGAAGGAAGGAGGAAAATACATCTCCAATTGGCACAAGATTGTAGCAGCCTCAACTTCCAAGTCATCCAACATACGGGGGTCAACGACTTTTCTACATATAGAATTGAAGAATGAGCACAACCGAGTAATGGCGTGTCTCATATTTTTTGGAGCAATACCACGAATAGCAACGAGCAGAAGTTGATGCATCAAGATGTGACAATCATGAGACTTTAAGCCAACCAATTTAAGATCACTAGAGACAAGCCTCTTCATATTTGAAGAGTAACCATGTGGAACTTTGATGCCCTGAAGACACCCGCAGAAACTTTGTCTCTCTTTTTTTGACAAAGTATGACATGCTAGCGGCAAATAAGTCCGCTTACCATCCTCAACAACTGGAGCTAACTGGTCTCGTATACCCATAGCAACGAGGTCGATACGAGCATTCACACCATCCTTTTTCTTGCCCTGAATGTTGAGAAGCATCCCGATCACACTATCACACACATTTTTCTCCACATGCATCACATCAATGCAGTGTCTGACATCAAGCTTGCGCCAGTATGGAAGATCAAAGAATATCGACCTCTTCTTCCATATGTTTTTCTCAGCAGCTTTACCTTTCTTTTTGGACTTGCCAAATATAACATCGATGCCCTTTACCCTCTGATAAACCTGCTCTCCAATTAAGGCCGCCGGTGCTTCTTCTATCTCTTGGCATCCATTAAAAGCTTTTTTCATCTTACGATATGGGTGATCACGTCTAAGAAATCTCCGATGCCCAAGGTAAACCGTCTTCTTTCCATGATGCAACTGAGTGTAGCATGTGCCTTCTTCACATATAGGGCATGCTTTATGCCCCTTGACACTGTACCCGGACAAGTTACCGTATGCTGGAAAGTCGTTGATGGTGCAAAATAACATGACACGAAGCTTGAAAGTCTCATGAGAATACCCATCAACTACATCAACACCTTCCACTCACAGCGTTTTCAAGTATTCAATCAAGGGACCTAGATAAACATCTAAGTCATTTCCTGGTTGCTTTGGGCCCGAAATCATCATAGACAACATCATGTATTTGCGCTTCATGTACAACCAAGATTCTTCGCACGAACCTTTCCATCATGTTTCCTCTCATCATTATGCCATCTAAGATTCTTCGCATCTTTCGCATTGGCAAACAATCGCTTGAACCTTGGAATTATTGGAAGATACCACAGCACCTTTGCAGGAGGACCCTTTTTTCTCACATCATCAAGATCATCATCATCATCACCACCCTTCACTTTGTATCGTGATAACCCACATTTGGGGCAATCGTGATTGTCTTCATGAATACCGGTGTACAATATGCAATCATTGGGGCATGCGTGTATCTTCTTATACTCCATACCCATAGGACACAATACCTTCTTGGCCTCATAGTTACGGTCAGGCAATGTGTTGTCCTCCGGAAGCAAGTCTTCCAACACTTCAAGCAATTCCGTGAAGCTTTTATCGGTCCAACCATTTCTCGACTTCACACAAACCAGTTTTAGCACCGCCGACAACCGTGTATGAGTAGTACACCCTGGATATAAAGGCTTATCCGCATCACCGCACAACCTATCATACACATGAGCTCGATGAAAAGATTCTTGTCCAGTATCACGGATCATGTCCTCTACTCGATCATCCTCCATATCTACATCAACGTCCTCACTTTGGGAGACACTTGCCGTACTACTCAACAACACATCACCATGCCATATTCATCTTGTATAACTCAAGCAAATCCCTTCACAAATCAAATGAATACGTATATCCTTCACCGTACATTTCCTCGTATTCAAACACTTGACACAAGGACAACAGAACATTCCATTACTATTAGGAACATTCCTTTAAGCAAATTCTATAAATTCTCCCACCCCCTTCAAATACTCAGCACTAGTGAACTTACAAACCATCCAACTACGATCCATAACTAGATAGGTCCTGTAGATATACAAAACATATATCCAATATAAGGACAATACGGGAGATTGAAAACTATAGTTTTTGAAGATTGCCAAGCACTGGTCACGGCCTGGCAGTGATGTCCATCACGGCCGTAACGTGCCAACTGAACCAGACCATCACAGGCAGAACTGATCACGGCCTAGCCGTGATGAGCATCACGGCCGTGTCAGATCAGCCAGCAGAGCAACATGCACTCAAAACCAAAAATAGAGACGTACATTCCAAACAACTCAAACTCACGGTTTCAAGTTTCAACTACTGAGACTACAGTTACAACATACACTCAAACCCAAAAATAAAAAAATGTGCCCATAAAGACTCACCAGAAATAGGTGCTCGCGTGGTGGTGGCGAGGGGAGCTCGAGTGGTGGCCAACGTTCGATGTGGTTACTGAGAGCAGAGGGACAAGGAGAGTTAGTACGCGGGAAGGGGTAAAAGAGAGATGTCAAGTTATTGCAAAGAATGAGCGGGAAAGACAGAGTTAGGGGTTGAGAGTGTACTTCACGGTGGTGGCGAAGAAGCCCTCGCGGTGGTTGTGGTGGAGATGAGCTCGCGATTAGGGCAGAGTGAGAGTGAGAGTGAGAGTGAGAGTTGAGAGGGAGAGTGAGCATGATGAAAAGAGAAGAACAGAGACGTACAGAGCGAAGTGCAGAAGGAGCGCGGGTGTAAACGTTATAATCAAAAACCAAAAATAAAACAACAATTTACATCAGTTTTTTGTAACAACTGACGTTAAAGATCATTTATTTAACGTCGGTTGTCTTAAACAACTGACGTTAAAAGTCATTGTTTAACGTCAGTTGTATTAAACAACTAACTTTAAATATAAATATTTTTTATTTAAAAACACTTTTAACGTCAGTTGTTGAATACAACTGACGTTAAAAGTGTATAAGTTTCTGCAAAAACATTCATTCCTTTGACTACTGTGCTACTTACCCATGACTACTGTGCTACATCCCATGCACATTGTAACCTAATCCTCTTAATGAGCATTAAGTTTATAGATCAGTTTTCAAGAAAATCAACTAGTCTCTCTTCTCTATATAAAGTACCATTCTTCTGTATCAGTATGTAATACAGCCTCTTCTTTTCCTCTATATTTCGTGCGTTTTCTATTCCTTCACAAAATGGCTCTGAGACTTTTGTTATTTCTTCCTATACCTAGACTTAAAGGTCTCTATCTTAATGGTCAAAAAACGTATGATGTTGAGTAAATCACGTTACATGGATGGTAAGTTTGAGTGAATCACATTATGTGATTCCCTCACTTTATTTCATCCCAGTCATCCCTTTCACTCTGCTTTAGCCGAAAGTGACTATGGATTCAAGACGATGCATCAAGGAATTCCAGTGAATGAGGTGATGCAAAGATCCCTTTCACTTTGCTTTCGCAAGTGACTGTGGATTCACGCGCGAAGCATCATGGAATTCAAGTGAGGGAGGAGATGCATCCATTAATTGGAGTTTCTGAGGATGGGACTGAGAAGAATAAATGATGTTGAAGCAGAAACTTTTTTATTTTTTAGGGCTATGTTGCAGAAATTCTTTATCTTTTAATAATGTAATTGTAACTTATGAATGGCTTCAATGAGATACGATTTGATTATACATATAACTTGTTTTATGTTAAGTGTTTATTTATTTTAATTTGCACAAGAATTTGTTTACTAATTCAAGCTAATTAATTAATATTAAAAATAAACTTGTTTAAAAAAAAGTTTAGAAATAAACTGCACTATATATATGGATTGACCTGTGTTAAAAGTGACAACAGGACATTTCAGATAGGGATATAGGATTATTTACGTCAGCTATTTATTTAAATGAAGTAAAAATCACACTTTTAACGTCAGTTGTATAAAAAACTGACATTAAAAATAAATATTTTTTATTTTAAAAACACTTTTAATGTCAGTTGTATTGAACAACTGACGTTAAAAAACATGCATTCCTTTGACTACTGTGCTACTACCCATGACTACTCTGCTACTTACCCATGCACCTTGTAACCTAATCCTCTTAATGAGCCTAAAGTTTATAGATCAGTTTTCAAGAAAATCAGAGAGTCTGTATTCTCTATATAAATTACCATTCTTCTGTATCAGTCTGTAATACAGCCTCTTCTTTTCTTCTATATTTCGTGCGCTTTCTATTCCTTCACATTATTTCCAATATTCATTCTGTACGTTTATAATATATGACTCTCAACTCCCAATGCGCCTTGGAACCTAATGCTTTTAATGATCAACTTAATTTTTTAGCAACTTACGACGCCTAGTAACTTCATCCCCTGCTCCTATAAATAGCTTCCTTCCTTCCTTTTATTTTTCTGCTTCACACTATGGCTCTGCCATGGAAATTAACTTCATCACTCTTTCTTCCTATTCCTAGACTCAAAGATCTTTGTCTTAATGGTCAAACAACTTCTGAGGTTGTGTAAATCACATAACATGGGTGATAAGGTTGTGTAAATCACATAATATGAGTTGCTCACCTTATCATCCTTCAGGAAAATCGGCAACTACAGTTCCAAAGCCTCAGCTTTGGAAGCAAGTGACTGTTCCAAGACCATTGCTGAAACAGATCGAGTGCACCCTTGCTCAGTCGCTCTGGAAAACTCAGTCGCTCGACTCTCCTCTCTTGCTCACCCGTGAAGGGAACGAAGCCTCAACAAATGTTTAGGATTTAAAACCCTTTCAATGTAACTTTTTATAGGATTTTAAAATTTTGAATGTATCTTGTAATTGTATTATTGATACACTTCATGAATAAGACTGAAACTGAAACTTTGAGGAAGGCAATGTGGAAGGGTACGTATACTAGCTAAAAAAAATTATTAAAATAACCTTTACGTCTGTTGATGAAAGAACAAACGTTAAAAGTTAAGTGACTCACTTTTAACGTCAATTCAATAAACAACTGACGTTAAAAGGTTCACTTTTAACGTCAGTTGTTTATTGAACTGACGTTAAAAGTGAGTCACTTAATTTTTAACGTCAGTCCTTACAACAACTGGAATTAAAATTGAATCAATGAAGTCTGATAATTACAAAACTGCCACCGCCTCCTTTTTAATATCTAGCTTTTGGTTAACTGATGTAAACCTTTCCCGTCTAATGTATATTTTCCACTAGTGCGCCAATCGACTTTTCCTTTTGCTTTTATTGAGAGCCGGTGACTGAAAGTAATCTTGTTGGTCATCTTTAATCTGTGTGAGATGTGCCAAGACCATATTGACTTTATTGAATTATTGATCAAAAAATCCAACATCTGGATCTGCGTTTTCCAGATATGGATTGTAATCAGACCCAATAGAAGATGAATTGTCGTCTTCTTCATCTGAACCAATTGATGAGAGGGATTCTTTTAACATATTTTTATATTCTTGTGGAGTTGTAGCACTGAAGTTAATTGCATGTGGGGTTACTGCTTGATTTGATGAACTGCAAACTTCTTTTGCTCTTGGAGGAGGAGTCTTGAGGGGTTCAAAGGCTGGAGGAACCCTTTTTGAGCGAACCTTATTTTTCCAAGAGATGAACTTTGTTTCCACCACATTCTCGTTAAATTTTATACACCATGAAACTGTGTTTACTAAACAAATATATTTGGGAAATGGTTCTAGTAAATGTGAGTGATACTCATAATTGAATTTGAGTAGCCAGCCACTACTACAGAAAAGGGCTTCAATAGCGCTTTTTTTTGCCTTTAGTAGCGCTTCAAAGCACTATCTATTCACCCGCTACTGAAGGTGGGAGAGATTAATAGCACTTAAAAAAGTGCTACTGAAAGTAGGAATAGGTAGCGCTTCCTTGAGAAAGCGCTGTCTAAAGTTGGTAATAAGACAATCTATTACATACTTTAGACAGAGCTTTCTCAAGGAAGCGCTGTCCTAAGTTTGCAACAGATAGTGCTTTCTCAAGGAAGCGCTATCTATTTGTCACTTTAGGCAGCATTTTTTCAAGAAAACGCTACCTATCCCCCCCCCCCCCCCCCTCCTTCATTATTCACTGTTTTTCTACATTTCTCACCTGCACAACCATCCCTCGTCAATTCACAGTAACACTGCATTTAGGTACATCACACACATACACATATATAATGTACAAAGCTTACATAAAATATTGGTAAGCATATATATATATATATATATATATATATATATATATATATAAACCAAACCAAATATCAAAATCATGCACATATAACCAATTAATTAAGTAATATACTTTAACACAATTCACAGTAACGCTTACACATAACCAATTCTACTATTTAAGTCCATAAACCAAAAGGTCGCTAACCTACACTAGATAATAACCACGCATACTAACAATGTGTACAAGCTAATCTCCACACTAGTAATTATAAACAATTTGTGCATGCTGCTTCCATCTCTTGCTTGATCGTACAAAGTCTTTGTTGTCGGCCTGCATAAGATACACAAACATATAACTTGCACATACACACAAGTCTAATAATAGAGGAAAGACACTAGCTAGCATAATATCAGAGTATGTCATACCCTTTAATTGTTGATAAATTTCATAACAACATAACGACACCACTCGTCTTTAAGTTGAGTAAGTTGATCGTCGGAGTATGTGATGCATTTACATTCAGGAAAATACTTCAAAATGAAAATTAAATCAAATTAGAATGACTAAATCTGAGTTATTAAATTATATAAGCTAGAACTGAAATAAAATACCGTGGTTGGGATTTGCATTTGGTTTTGAATGATGATATCCTTGATAAATTTCAGAACGTAGTAGCCACAGTCGTTGTCATTCGGTTGATGGGGGCACTATAAAACCAAAAATAATAAATTAATTCTTTTAAGTTTTTAATTTAAATTAAAAACTTGCATGAGGATTTTCGTAAATACCATTATAGATACCCATTTAGTCGTCCTAGATGATTTAGAAATTCGAGACTTGCCTCCATGTAATCCTCAATGAATTAGCAAAGCTCTGAGTGCAAAATCAAACAATTTCATTGAAGTAAAGGTTTTGAACCATCATATATATGAAGATAACAATAAATGCATATATATACTTACTGATTGTACGTATCCCTCATTTTTTTGTGATTGTTAAAATGCATATGCAAGGGATCTAAATAGTACACCGTGTCCTCTTTGGGATTGATCGCTAACAATACCCAATGACCCCTACAAAAATGTGGTCAGTTAGGAAATCTTAAGCAGCTAATCACATTTCATAAAACTTACTATCATTAATTAAATTAAATGACTCACACTACATTGCAAGGTGACAAAAACAAGGTCTCATCCTCTGGCTATGCCAATGCCAAGCATTCAGCTATATACTCTTTTATTTCCACAGAGTCAAAGTGCATATGTGTTCGTTGTGGGCATAGAAACACAAACCTCCAAGTCCGTTCTTCTGGGATCAGTATCTCACGGTACAAGTACCTTAAATTAAAACATGTATACAAAGAAATGAAAAAGAGAAAAACTGAAAATGAAAAAGCAGGACAAAGTTTGATGTAGTTGTATAGGTTGTATACTTCAAAGTTGTATAGGTTGTATACTTCAAGGTTTGATGTAGTACCTGAGATATACGCTAATAACAGTCTGTGATAACCATTCATGATTAAGAATTTCTCCAATCTCGGAACCTTCACCACCAAGCTCTAATGTGTGCTCATAACCCAGAATTTCTGGCTCCATTGGTATGGCAATGTTTCCTCTATCTGCCATCCTTGTTAACACATGGACTCTAAGAAAGGTTATAAAATCTGCACTACCATGAGTTATATGAGGCTGGGAAAGCTGATGTTTGCTCTTGTTCTTTAATGGGGATGTAACTGACCCTTTTGTTTGCTACTTGCCAACTATCGGAAGTCTAGGGAAAGGTTGGGGTTTGCCCACATTATTGCCCACATTCTTGCTAGCTTTGTGCTTTGGCACTTTTCCCTTGTCCCTGACTTTGGATTTTGCAGGTATCTACATTTTTTTCATTGAAACACATTAATTAGTTAGCGACCACCTAATTTAATAAATATATGCAGTAAATGATAATGGATCACTTACAACTACGAGGTGGCTTGGCCATGCCACATAGGTACCTATTGCTTGTTCCACTGTCATCACATCTGCATTCACAAGTGGTACAGGCAATGGTGCATCGCCCTCAATTGCAAACTCAACCACAACTTTTACATGACCTGCAGGTATTGGTAGGTTGTGCAATGTGCCACCTGATTCGTTATAGACTGTCCCCCTAGCGACCAAGCGATGAGTTGGGCTTGCCAAATATAGGTTGCACATATTATTGCCCTAAACCAATGATAAACAAAAATATTAATATGTAAACTGTCAATCCAATATGTACAGGTAAAGAAAGCGATTAATGTAATGATTATTGCCTCGGGTGGCACAAGAGTGCAACTATCTCTGGCACTATATGGGGTATGGGATAGGGGTAGGGGAAGGTAAATCAGGCTCATGCCCCTCCACTGGTTCCTTGTCCTGCTTGCTGTTTTTCAATTCCTGGACTTCTTTAAACAGTTGGGTGACCATCCTCCTCAATTCTATTGTTTCTTCTTGTTTTGCACGCTTTCGAGATCCGAAGATAGTTTTCTGAGTGACACCAAAACTCACACCCCTATAGCGACCAGAATACTCTCTGGTAGGTAAGGCTTGGGCTAGGATATCTTCGCGACCACCACAATCTGTTATCTCCCCCTGTGATACAGCCTGTGTTAGGGTCTCCTGAAACACATATTATTGACAAAGATGTTACACATAATTATCATAAGAAAATTACAAATGAAAATGTTAATTAATGCTATCATACTTACAATTCTTTCAGCCACTTCCCTAGTGGGGGGATGGTCAATCACACCCTCCTCATTTTTACGGCCTTCCATCCACAAAATATGACGTTCAATTGATTCAACTTCTGGATCTCCACCCACCTCCAACAGCTGTACATTTAAACAAACAAATTAAAATTCATCATCTTACTAAGAAAAAAACCAAAACGTGTTAAATAAACCAAGTTATAATTAAGGATATTATAAATACCATATCTTCCTCAATACCAGCATACCCCTTAACCCCTCCGTTGAAAGGGTAGTCAGGTTCTAACGCTCTCTACCGATTTTCTTCACTTATTCTCTATATAGACACAGAAATATATCAATCTAACCTTTGTCACACTCAAAAGGTCTGAACTCTGAATAGTTGCATGAAGTGCTAGTAAATGTGTATAATCAGAAAGGCATATAATTAATAACACAAAGACTGAGTGTTGAATATTCACATTGCACATGTACAGTGGGTTCGTTCCCCAGCACTTTCTTCATGCAAGTTGTACAAGTTAATAATGATAATGCTTTTCTTAATTAATTTTCCTTTTCAATCACTTCGTAGTTCTTGTTTTCTTGATTATCAAGTCTAATAAATGCATAGGATCAAACTTTTCTTATTTTAAAATTATAACATTTCTTAAAAGCCAAACAAACCAGCATGTTAAGATCTATGTATACAAGTTCTAAGGATACATATCAGAAATTCCTCATCTTCCGTGCGTTTTGCTACAAAAGCTATCCAATCTTCCATGCTTATAAAATCTTTATATTCTGGTGGAGGCTCACGTCTAACATTCCCGTTGTCATCTCTAAGGTACTCTCTCGTCAAGTTAGTTCGAAATGTCCGGTGCATTTTTACAGCATGCTGAATTAGAGTACTCCGCCGAGTCTCATCAACCACAAAAGTCATCTTCAACGCCAATATAAATAAAATCTCAGAGTATAAGTATGTCTACATAATTAAGAAACAATATAACTAACTCTTGTTAATTAATTTACCTGTACATCACGCCAGATCTCATCTTTGAGATTGTTTAAAACTCGACTCCTCCAACTATTGTAAGTAATAGGGACTGTTTGCCGTACTTTGGACCCAATGTAACTAATCAAGTCTCTACCATTTCTACTAGTGGCCTGACCCTTGACATTCCATTTAACCTAAAAAAATTTGATTAAGTGTATAAATTTAGATAACAAACAATTAATAGAATGAAACAATTTATTATATTAATTAGGAAGTATTTTACCACAATTTTAGGTCCTCCTTTACTCCTCTGACGGATAATCTTCTTCTTAAAGGTTGGCCCACGACGCCTCACCTTTCGTGTGGCCTCCTCAGCACTATCCTGATCACTAGGAGATGCCATTTACCTGCAACAAATTAAACACACAAGTAAAAAAAAGTCAATTCATAATCATACAAGTTTACTTAGAGAAATTCATGAATATAAATTTAAATGTCCAAGAAATTAAAAAAACACAATCCTTACATACATGTTTTAAGTCAATCTTTTCCTTTTCCTTGTTGGATTGAGACTTGCGCGTCCCTTATTGGTACGAAATATTGGAAGGAACCAATGCCCCTCGCATGATCATTTCTAATATACATATCATCCTCTCTAGTTGGATTAGCCACACGTGATTGTGACACTCCGAAGAAATGGTCATCCTCAATATTAGCATCTTCATGTTCTTCATCATCAATCTCAATAACAACTTTTTTGTTAGTCAATAGAACAATGGACCAATTCGTATCAGTTGGATCGGTGACATAGAACACTTGTTAAGCTTGTGATGCTAAAATAAAAGGCTTATCTTTATAACCCACCTTATTGAAATCCACCCGCATGAACCCCAACTCATCCATTTGTACACTGTTATTGTTGGCAACCCACTTACATTGGAACACAGGCACCCGAAACATTGTGTAATCCAACTCCCTTATGCATTCAATGACCCCGAAGTATGACATATTCGCGTATATAGGGTTTATGTCTTTCGCACTTGAGATATGCAAGGATTCAGCTACAAGAGTCACCCCGCTATTTTGCATTGTACTCCGATCATCTTGTTTTTTTGTATAGAATGTGTACCCGTTCATCAAATAACCGGTGTAAGAGAAAACATGTATAGTTGGACCATTCGCTAACCATCTCAATCATTCTGAAATTGAGGCAGGATTTACAGCAAACTCTTCAGAAATCTGATCTTTTAGCCAAGTTATAAAACATCGATTATGCTCTCTTGTTAACCAATTTTGACTCTTATTTAGGTATGAACTCTTAAGTATGTCCTTGTGTTTTACAACATATGACTCTACCTCATCGGCGTTCTTTAGAACATACAAGTGTGCTTGCTCCTATTCTTTCCTTGGTATAGTCAATATTTTAGTTCCAGAAATCCTTTGCCCTGCGCTTCTTCCTGCGTGACGAGACTTTGGAAGCCCTACAGAATATTCAACATTGGATAGGTAGTCGGTACAAAATTCAACAGCTTCTTCGACTATGTACCATTCAACAATACAACCCTCTGGTCGTGACCGATTTTTAACATAACCTTTTAATATCTTCATATAACGCTCAAATGGGTACATCCATCTCATATAAGCTGGCCCACACAATTATGTCTCTCTAACCAGATGTACAGTCAGATGGACCATGATGTCAAAGAATGAAGGTGGGAAATACATCTCTAGCTCACACAAAGTCACAACGATTTCTCTTTGCAATGCTGGCAACTTTCCAGGGTCAATCACTCTACTGCAAATTGCCTTGAAGAAGAAAGAAAGTTTAGTTAAGGTATGCCGCACTTTGTTCGGTAAAATGGACCGTATACCGATGGGTAGCAAATTCTCCACGAGAACATGACAGTCATGGGACTTTAGACCCTTTAAATTAATGTCTTTCATCGATATAGGGTTCATAATGTTTGAAGAGTACCCCTCTGGAACCTTAACTCCATGAAGAAACTTACAAAAAACAATTTTCTCTTTTCTAGATAGAGTATGAGCAGCCGGAGGTAAATATGTATTGTACCCCTTCTTTACCGATCCCAATTCTCGTCTCAATCCCATACTAACCAAATACAGCCTTGCATTAATGCCATCTTTGGTCTTCCCTGGCACATTGAGTAAGGTACCAATGACACTATCAAATACATTTTTTCAACATGCATTACATCAATGAAGTGTCTTACGTATAATGACTTCCAATATGGCAGCTCAAAGAAAATCGACCTTTTCTTCCACCCTCGTGTGACAAGTTCTCTCACAAAAGGTTTCCCAAATTCAATACTCAAATCTTGTACCTTTTCAAACAGTTGCACACCCGTCAACGGCAAAGGAGCTACACGTTCTTCTGTATTCCAATTGAATGCCTTTCTCCACGACTGGTAATGATGACTTGAATGCAAAAATCTACGATGCCCAAGGAAGACATTATTCTTGCCATGCTCCAATCGCATCCAATCCGTATAATCTTCACATATAGGGCATGCACACTGACCTTTGGTACTGTATCCTGATAAATTACCATATGCCGGAAAATCATTAATTGTGCCGAAGATCATGGTCTTTAGGGTGAAACTTTCTTCTCTATACCCAACATACACCTCTATACCGGTCTCCCACATTTGCTTCAAGTCTTCAATTAAAGGAGCCAAGTATATGTCGATATCATTTCCTGGTTGTTTGGGCCCATAAATTAACATAGACAACATCATGTATTTGCGCTTCATGCATAGCCATGGAGGTAGGTTATAAATCACCAAAATCACAGGCCATGTACCGTGAGAGCTACTCTAAACACCATGCGGATTAAATCCATCAATAGACAATGCAAGTCGTAGATTTCTTGGTTCTTGCCCGAAATCAGGAAAATCATGATCAATTCTTTTCCATTGAGGAGAATTTGCCGGGTGTCGTAGCTTGCCATCTTTAATCCTTTCATCCTCATGCCATGTCAAGTGTCTTGCATCTTCTGAACTACAATACATGCGCCTAAATCTGGGAATTATAGGGAAATACCATAGAACCTTCTCTGGAGCCGATTCTTTCTTCTTATATCGTGAGGTATTACATTTAGGACACGTATTTAATGATGCATATTCATTTCGAAATAAAATGCAATCGTTAGGACAAGCGTGTATCCTCTCATGGCTCATGCCAATAGAGCGTAACATTTGTTTAACCTCATATGTCCGACTAGGAATCACATTATCCTCCGGTAACATATCTTTCTGTAGTGTGAGTAAGTCCGTAAAGCTCTTATCAGTCCATCCATTCCCAGATTTCAAGTTATACAACTTGAGCATCGCCGACAATCTTGTGAATTTAGTACAACCCTCATACAACGGTTTCTCAGCATCACTTACCAACTTCTCAAACATTCGAGGACAATCACGAAGATCTTCTTCAACCATGTTTACCATCTCTTCAAAACGGTAGGCATCATATGTATTTATATCGGTGTCATCTGACGCACATCTCCCACTATTCCCCATATCACTAGATTCACCTATAGTCTCACCATGCTTTGTCCAATAGGTATAACTTTGATCAATTCCATTGCACACTAAATTTCCATCCAACTCAGCTACACTAACTCGTCTTGTATAACAACAACTTAAACAAGGACATATGATTCTACTAGGGTTTTCTGCATGCTCAACTGCAAACCTAATAAAATCTTGCACTCCGTCCTTATATTCCTTTGACAAACGATTGGCAGACATCCATTTCCGATCCATATTTTTATGATCTACCATAATTATTTTTGAGTTTGAACATGAAACGAAGGTTAATGCATGTTTATACCGATAAAAATAAACATGTCTAATTATACAACTAAAGGTTTAAATAAAACAAAGGGGAATAACAAGTGGTAAAACGTACCAAAGTGAAGTCGAGCAGCTTGAACAACAGAGCGAGTTGATTGACAGACGTACCTGAGAGAATCCAAAATTGTTTGTTTCTTTATTTCTTCCTAAATGAAATACCAGTATGAATACACTACTACAGACTAAAATCCATCAGGTAGTTAAGTTGCACAATTAATATCTCATTAGATTGTGCTAATGAATATCGATAATTAGGATTTTGTAATGTAGAAATAGATATAGGATTTCCTATAGATGAGAAAGTGATAATTTTTGGTGAAGTGCAGATTGCTTTGGTGTTTGTTATTGTCGCGACCGTCCCGTCCGGGCGCCGCAAAAAAAGAGAGATAAAAAACAGAGGAGTTGCCACTAAAATTTTTATTGGGAAAATCTTAGAAGCCCCAATTATTTAAAGGTAAACTGGTCTAAAAAAAAGAGAGAGATAAGTCCGGGAGTCGGTTACGAGTAGGGAAGGTGTTAGCACCCCACATCGTCCGTTTAAAAAACGGTACCTCAAGTTAATTGTGCAAAAACATTTTAATAGTCTTTTAGATATTTATTTTTACCCCAAAATTTATTTATGAGAAAGAATTTTTTTAACTTTTAATATTTTAAATTTTTATCAATTTTTATATTTTTAAATTTATTTTTTATAAAAACAAAATGAGGTTTGAACATGGCACATGAGTCCACAGGGTAACCTCAAATCTAAGGGACCGAACATGACACCGTTTCCATAGAGCATCCCTGAAAATAGAAAAGTTTAATTATTGTGATTAATTATTTTAACACAAAAAGAGACACAAAAAAGGAAAATTTAGTTTTGGCTTGACAAGATGATTTATCTTGCTCCTACGTATTCCCGGGTGCGATGGGAAACTCATAGCTACGTAGTTCTTTTGAAAATATTTGATTGGTTGGTTGATTTTAATTTTGATAAAGATTTGATTTTTTTGATTTTATTTTAAAAAGATTTTATTTAAGAACAAATTCACTTTTGCATAGAGTCCAAGATAGCATTGATATACGATAAATCCTTACAATTCATGCGACACTTGAGGATGAATAAGTCCATACATCAACGTCGCAGATTGTTGCGTGAATTCAAAATATATTTTTTAAAAAATAAAATTGGGTAAAATTGGTTAAAAGTGTAAATTGAAAAAAAAAATTATTTTTTATAAAAGGGAATTCACTCTTGCACAGGGTTAAAGATAGCAAAGCTATACGATGAACCCTTACAATTCATAAAACACTTGAGGATGAAAAAAATCCATACATCGTCGTAGATTGTCACATGAACTCAAAAAAAAATGTTTACAAAAAGAATTTCTTTTTAAATAAGGGTTTTGTTTGGGAAGGATTTTCATTTTTTTCGATTTCTTTGAAAATGATATTTTTGAAAATATTTTTTCATTTTTATATTTTTGACTTTTGATGAAATATCATTTTTATTATATATTTTGGCTTAAAAAAGGATTCTTTTTTATTTTACACAAAACAAGTTACTTAAAATAAAAAGGACTCTTAAACTAAAACCTGTCCCAAATATAATAATAAGACTTAACCCAAAAAATGATTTAGCCCACTAGACAAGACCCATCAGCAACTAACAAAATAAAAACACACTAATCATCAGAAGCCCAGCCCAGTAGACCAACAAACAAATCACATGACAATGACAATAAAAATTAAAAAAGGAAAGAGAAAAGGTAAAAGTCAGAAAAGCAAATCTTCTTTGTGGTTAATGGTTACCAACAACAGGGAGCAATAGGGCCAAAAGGATGGATGGCAGAGAGGCGATGAGGCACGAGCAACGGCGAGGGGGGACGACGGAGGTGGCATGGCGACAGAACTGAGAGCTGGTATGGGTCGCGAACGGTTCGGTGCCGGAGTCCCAGTTCGTGGCGGATCTGGATCTACACTGCGGTGGAGTGCACGACTGAGGAACAGGACATGCGTGTGGGTCGTGTTCCGGTCGTGACAGCACCGCGCGGTGGTTATTGAAGGAGCTGGGGTCTGCGGCGGCCTGGCTGGAGCGCGAAGAGGCGGCAGGGCTGGTCACGGCTTGGGGCGAACAGAGGTAGTGGGCGGCGCACTGAAGCCCGTGGCGGAGCACGATGGCTAAGCCAGAGGCAAGAATCTAATCAGTTTGTATTGTGTATGTGTTTTTTTTTTTTTTGATTTTTGATTTTTGGGTGGAGTGAAGATGTGGTTTTGTGAGTTTTTTATGTTGTGGTGGGTTGAAGAAGATGCTTTTCCTGAAGGTGGAATGGTGGGTTAAGGGTGGTTGAAATGTAAGGGGAAGAGGAAGGTGTTGCCAGTGATGGATTTAGATTTTTATTCTTCTCCTTCACTGTTTCATAAATTTCCTCTTCTCCCCTCTGTTTGTTGTATCTGTGAAGGGTTTCTCCCCCCCCCCCCTTCCTTCTATGAAATGTAACATATATATAGGATGAGGAAGCAGACAACATCTGTTATTATTTTTTCTGAAGGAGGGACAAAATTATTGCAGAGTGGTGCCATAGTAAGGAGCAAACCAGTCTTTGTTCCCACTACTCTGCTTGGTTGCTGCAGGTGTAGGGGCTGGTGAAATGTGGTACTCCCACTACTCTGATGGTTGCAGCAGGTGCATGGGCTGTTCCCCTTATTTTTAGAAAAAAAGTGGAAGAAAACAAAAGGAGGGAAATAAAATATAAAGCTGATTTTCCTCTAATGGAGGAGGACAAAGCAAGAATGAAAAAAAGGACAAAGAATAAATATTTTTATTTTATTTTTTATTTTTTATTGAAATAAAAAACTGAAGCCTTTTTTGTTTTTTTTTTTGGATTTGGATAATTTGGATAATGGGTTTGCAACAATAAATAAAATTAGGCTACATCTAATTCTATATTGTATCAAGAACAAAAACATTTTTAGTTTTTTTTTTCATTTTTTATATTTTTGATTAATTAAAAATACCCGGACAAAATTAGGCGTTCACAGCTGCCCCTCTTTAGTTGTTTCTTATTAAATAGTAGGTGTAACCGTAGTTAACCTATTATCATTATAAGAAACGAGTAAAGACATGAACTCCAATTTTGGCCAGGGTTTCCTGACAAATAAAAGGATGCATAATTAAAAGAGCTTACGGGGTATGGCACCCGCTGAAGCTTGAATAAAAGATAGAAAGCTTGCGGAGTCGATTATCCGCTGAAGCTTGGAATTAAAAGGTTAAAAGCTTGCGGAGTGGGTTACCCACTGAAGCTTGAAAGGAAATGTAAAAAGCTTGTGGAGTCGGTTACCCACTGAAGCTTGAAAGCAAAAGGATTAAAAGCTTGCGGAGTCGGGTATCCACTAAAGCCTGAAAAGAAAGGTTAAAAGTTTATGGAGTCGGTTGTCCGCTGAAGCTCGAATGCAAAAGGATTAAAAGCTTACAGAGTCGGGTATCCGCTGAACAAAAGTTTAAAAACTTGCGGAGTCGTTTATCCGCCGAAGCTTGAAAGGAAAGGTAAACAGCTTGTGGAGTCGGTTATCCACTGAAGCTTGAAAGGAAACTTAAAAAACTTGTGGAGTTGATTATCCACTGAAGCTTGACAGAAAAGGTAAAAAGCTTATGGAGTCGGTTATCCACTGAAGCTTTCCAGAAAAGGTAAAAAGCTTGTGGAGTCGGTTATCCCCTGAAGCTTGACAGAAAATAAGAAGCATGCGGAATCGGTTATCCGCTGAAACTTGAAAAGAAAGGTTAAAAGCTTGTGGAGTCAGTTATCCGCTGAAGCTTAAAAAGAAAGGTTAAAAGCTTGCGGAGTTGGTTATCCACTTAAGCTTGAAAAGAAATGTTAAAAGCTTGCAGAGTCGGTTATCCGCTGAAGCTTGAAAAGAAAGGTTAAAAGCTTGCGGAGTCGGGTATCCGCTGAAGCTTGACAGAAAAATAAAAAGCATGCGGAGTCGGGTATCCGCTGAAGCCTGAAAGAAAGGATTAAAAGCTTACAGAGTCGGTTATCCGCTGAAGCTTGAAAGGAAATGCAAAAAGCTTGCGGAGTCGGTTATCCGTTGAAGCTTGAAAGAAAAGGTATAAACTTATGATGTCTATGAATTTACGGGGCTTTGTGCTCATAAAAGATAAATAATTGCAATGCAAAGAGATAATGCATGATACCAGAAATGTCCTATATGCTTGATGAAAACCTCAAATGATTTCAATGTAACACAAGGAAAGCCTGTAACACATTACTATTTTTTTTTTAATTTTTTCATCGTTTAGGTGGTTTTTATTATCACCCTCGACCCCTTAAAGTGTTGATCACAGACAAGCTTTGAGATGAACTAAAACGAGCCAGGTCTTCATGGAGAATAGGATCAAGCACTTTGAAAGGGTATGCTTCTTTTGCAATGACTGTCCCCGGGCTTCTTGTCAGTAGACCACGGTACCCTTTATCGGGAGATCATCTTGTTCTTTACGAACTTTTGAGACTTTCAAAGAAAATCTAAATGCTTTTGAATACAACAATACATGTTTCACATTTCAGTTTATACTTATCATGATGAATGCACACACACGATTGACAAAAGTTAAGGCAAATGGATAAGGGTAAAAAGAATTAGGAGTCAGTGTCATTATATTTGGACCGAAGAGGAATGCAAAGCAGATACTACAATGGAGTATGGAATTGCAAAAAGGTTGTGGAGGGGAATCACATCTCCTCAAGTGACACCTCTTTCCATGACTAGTGTTAGCATCCCTCATACTATCTCGACTGCTTACTAATCAACATCTGAGAATGCTTCTTCATGTATCTAGCCCACTGATTGCCCCAGTTCATCGACTTGACGACACTTCCATTGTTTATTTTATTTTTGAACCCTAACTTTTGCCTAGACCGCCTTTTCAGGTTTTCAGCCTAGCGGGCTTTTCTTTTTTCCATTTTTCACTTTTTTCTTCTTCTT
The DNA here is from genome assembly GCA_030762895.1 of Sophora flavescens. NCBI lineage: Eukaryota > Viridiplantae > Streptophyta > Magnoliopsida > Fabales > Fabaceae > Sophora > Sophora flavescens. The sequence goes on from CM061063.1 coordinate 219,224,566, forward strand.
GGGAAGTACGTTCAAGCATAATACTTTTTGACTGCATCTGAGTTTACTGGGAGTGGAAGATCCTCCCCATCCATCCTGGTGAGGATTAAAGCTCCCCCCGAGAAGGCCTTTTTAAGCACCATGTCACCCTCCCGAAACTGTCGCGGGCGTACTTTCTTCTCATAAGCTCTAATCAACCTTCTCTGGTACAATTGATCGTGACACAATCCCCTAATCTCTTCTCTTTAATGAGGTTCAATTGGTTTAGTCGATTCTGGACCCACTCAGCTTCTTCCAATTCTCCTTCTCTCAATACTCTTAATGAGGGGATCTCTACTTCAATCGGGAGCACTGCCTCCATCCCATAAACTAAAGAATATGGTGTTGCCCCTATCGAGGTGCGAAATAGAGGTACGATATCCGTGTAAAGCAAAAGGTAACATCTCGTGCCAATCCTTATACGTCACCACCATCTTTTGGACAATCTTCTTGATATTTTTATTAGCGGGCTCAACTGCTCCATTCATCTTTGGGCGATACGGGGAAGAATTGTGATGCTTTATCTTGAAGTTTTCGCACATCTCTTTCATCATCTTGTTGTTCAAGTTAGTCACATTATCAGTGATAATCTCACTTGGCAACCCATAACGACAAATTAATTCTCTTTTTACAAATTTGATCACGACATTCCTGGTCACGTTGGCATATGATGCAGCCTCAACCCACTTTGTGAAATAATCAATGGCAACAAGAATGAAATGATGCCCATTTGAGGCTTTTGGTTCAATTGGCCCGATCACATCCATTCCCCACATTGAGAATGGCCAGGGTGCTGACATGACATTCAAGGGAGCCGGTGGCGCATGAACCTTATCATCATATATTTGACACTTATGGTACCTCTTCACATAATTAAAGCAATCTGCTTCCATTGTCAACCAGTACTGGCCAGCCCTCAAGATTTTCCTGGCCATTGCATGACTGCTCGCGTGTGTTCCAAAAGATCCTTCATGGACCTCCTCCATTACCCATTTAGCTTGTTTTGCATCAACGCATCTCAACAACACCATGTCATGATTTCTTTTGTAGAGAATACCTCCATCTAAATGGAAACCCATTACAAGTCTTCTTAGGGTTCTTTTGTCATTTTCTGAAGCGCTCGGAGGGTATTCCCTTCTTTGGATGAAGCATTTGATGTCATGGTACCACGATTTTTGATCGGATTCTTCCTCTATCACTTGACAATATGCAGGATGATCACGAATTTCCATTTTGATGAGTGGTAAGTTCCTCTCGTCACTTACTTTGAATATCAAGGACAAGGTAGACAGTGCGTCAGCTAATTGGTTATCTTCTCGGGGAATATGGTGAAATGTGACTTCATCAAACTGCTCAATCAAACCTTTGATGTAGTCATGGTACGGGATTAACTTGGCATCTCGGGTTTCCCATTCCCCTCTTAGCTGGTGGATGACTAATGCAGAGTCCCCATATACCTCCAGTATCCTTGCCTTTGATTCTATCGCTGCCAGGATCCCAAGCGCACAAGCTTCATATTCGGCTATGTTGTTTGTACAATCAAAGCAAAGCCTTGCAGTGACAGGGAAATAATCATTTTCCAGTGAGATTAGTATTTCCCCAATTCCATGCCCTAATGCATTATAAGCTCCATCAAATAACAAAGTCCATTTGCCTTTTTCCGGTGATTGTATGTGATCAAACAAAGCCATTATATCTTCATCTGGGAAATCACATTGCATCGATCCATAATCTTCTATTGGCTGATTGGCTAGATATTCTGGGAGAGCGCTACCTTTTACTGCTTTTTGGGTGACATAGACAATGTCGTATTCTGATAGCAGGACTTGCCAGCGAGCAATTCTTCCAGTCAGAGCAGGCTTATTAAAGATATACTTGATTGGATCCATTTTGGACACCAACAAGGTAGTGTAACACAACATGTAATGCCTCAAACGGCGGGCCGCCCAAGCCAAAGCACAGCAAGTGCGTTCCAGCAGTGAGTAGTTGGCTTCACAACTGGTGAACTTCTTGCTTAGATAATAGATGGCATGTTCTTTTGTTCTTGACTCATCGTGTTGCCCTAGTATACAACCCATTGATTCATCTAGCACAGTCAAATACATGATGAGAGGTCTTCCTGGAACTGGGGGAACCAAGACCGGAGGCTCCTGTAGGTATTGTTTGATCTTCTCAAAGGCTTTTTGACAATCTTCATTCCATGTTACTGCTTGATTTTTGCGTAGCATTTTAAAGATTGGTTCACATGTCGCAGTCAGTTGGGAGATGAACCGGGCAATGTAGTTCAATCTTCCTAAAAACCCACGAACTTATTTCTCCGTTCGAGGTGCTGGCATATCGATGATTGCTCGCACTTTTTTAGGATCAACCTCTATTCCTCTTTGCCTAACAATGAACCCCAGAAGATTGCCTAATTTCACTCCAAAAGTGCATTTGGTTGGATTCAGTCGGAGCTTAAACTTTCTTAACCGCTCAAAAAGTTTCTGCAGATTATCAACATGGTCATCTTCGGATATGGACTTGGAGATCATGTCATCTACATAAACTTCTATCTCCTTATGCATCATGTCATGGAATAAAGCCACCATAGCCCGCTGATATGTTGCCCCATCATTTTTCAAGCCAAAGGGCATAACCTTGTAGCAAAAGGTTCCCCATAAAGTGACAAATGTAGTTTTATCCATATCTTCAGGTGCCATCTTGATCTGATTATATCCTAAGAATCCATCCATGAAAGAGAATAATGCATGTTGGGCAGTATTATCTACAAGAACATCAATGTGAGGCAGAGGAAAGTCATCTTTTGGGCTAGCTCTGTTCAGATCTCGGTAGTCAACACACATTCGAACCGTTCCATCTTTCTTGGGAACAGGAACGATGTTAGCAACCCATTGAGGGCACTTTACAAATTCTAGGAAACCTGGATCCAGTTGTTTCTTGACCTCATCCTTGATCTTTAGAGATATTTTTGCTTTCATCCTTCGTAGCTTCTGCTTTACTGGAGGACACTCCGGCTTTAATGGCAATTTGTGTTCTGTTACACTGGGGTCTAACCCTGGCATGTCTTGGTACGACTATGCAAAAACATCTTTATAATCCATCAACAACTTGATCAACCTACTTCGCTCCTTTTCTTTCAGGGAAAGGTCAATCTTGACCTCTGTTTTATCATCTTCGGTTCCCAAATTGATTAGTTCACTCGACTCTTCATGGGGTCGAATTTCCCTGGCTTCTTGTTCTACCAACCTCAATAATTCAGGAGGAACTTCCCCGTCATCATCAACAACCTCATTAGCATGATCAATAGGATAGTCAAAATTGTACGTTGAGTTACTAACAGTGTTATTTTCAAGAGAGTCACTTTTGGATCTGCATTTTGATAGTTATCAAGGAAAGATGAATGAATAAAGGTTAAAGACGGGAAACTACACTTATTGGTGAGGAACGATGAATAAATGCGACAGTAAAAAAATAAAAGGGATAAAAGCATAAAGATATTGAATGCATGCATTTATTGATAAGTCATACTGAAACGGAAACAAGTAAGCCCATTACAACAAAAATCCTAAAGCCTTGGGCAGAGCTAAAGGATAAGCATTACAGAATTACTTTGAAAAAAACTCTATGGTCTTGGGGAACTCAATGACCTCCCAATTGTTGAGCTCTGTATCCGGAGGGCATGGATACACCAAATTGACACCATGATCGGCGAGATAATCATCTTCAACAGCTGCTGCTTGGTCCAGGAATGCGAACCCTACACTTCGGAAGCTCTGTCCAATGTCACAGATAGGAACCCTTTCAGCCTCGTATTCACGATTTTCCAGCCGAGCCAACCTCTTTCTTTTCTTCTCTTCCATAACCCTCATCTTGTCAGCCTTGGTGGGTTTGTATCCCAACCCAAACCTGTCCTTGTTCTTAGTGAGCATGAGGATGTCAGCGACACCTTGGATATTCTTCCCCAAACCGCTTCCAGGTCGGTATCCTCCTTCGAGCATAACCCTAGCCATCATAATGGATGCTTTAGATGACTGAGGTTTCAAGAGTAGAGCATCGTCCCCAACATAAGTGGCATTGGCAATTTCAAGCGATTGGAAAGCGGTCTCGAGAGCTTCTTCGGCAGCTTCAATGTAAGGGGTTGGGGGCTTACTCACTAACATATCCTCCTCTCCAGAAACAATTATCAACTTAATATCGACAATGAACTTCACTTTCCGGTGCAATGTGGAAGGTACAGCTCCAGCCGAATGGATCTATGGTCGTCCTAGGAGACAACTGTAAGTTGGTGTGATGTCCATTACTTGGAAGAGTATTTCAAAGGTGCAAGGGCCAATCTGAATGGGCAATTCAATTTCTCCCATAACTTCCCTTCGGGTGCCATCGAAAGTTCTTACAATCATTGTGCTTGGATTCATATGAGTTCCATCGAAATGCAACTTTGCCAGTGTTGACTTTGGCATTACATTCAAAGAAGAACCATTATCAATGAGAATCCTAGCCATGACATGATCTCGACACTTCACCGAGATGTGTAACGCCTTGTTGTGCCCCATTCCTTCAGCTGGAACTTCATCATCAATGAAAGTGATATAATTATCAGTAACGATGTTACCCACGATGTTATCAAGCTTATCAATTGTGATGTCATGAGATACATGAGCTTGATTCAACACCTTCATCAGTACTCTCCTATGTGGATCATAATTCATCGACAAAGACAAAAGAGATATCCGAGCTGGAGTTCGATTCAATTGATCCACAACCTTGTATTCGTTTTGCTTGATGAACTTCAAGAATTCGCCGACTTCTTCATCAGATACCTCCTTTTTATTATCACCCCCTTTGGTATCCTTTTCAGCCAACGTTCCTTCCACCTTCTCTTTCCCCTTGCGATCTTTTCCTTCCTTTTTTGTTCCCTCCCTCCGCAATACCTCTGGAGTATAAATGAGACAACTCCTATTCATTCCACCAATTCCTGAAATGTTGGTAACCACAGTGGTCCCGTTGGGAGGACTTTGTTGAACCTGCCTATCATATTTCCATGGTACCGCTTTGGTGTCCTTATAAGGGAAAGGACCCGAGACTCGGAAGACAACTGGTGTTGGCCTACTCGAAACAGGCATAGGTTCCTTCTCAGTATAGTGTATCACTACTGGCTTCAGAGCAACTTGCTCAGAAACCGGTTGAGGATTAATCACAACAGTAAAAGGAGTTATCTTAACTGGATTTGAGGAAATTGTAGATTCAGCGACCATGTTAATGCCACACTCATTCGATTCACAACCAATTAAGATAATATTCATATCTATTAACTTTTGCACAACCTGTCCAAATTCTGCAAAGTCTTCAATCGAATGCCCCACATTCCCATCGAAGTCACACCTTATCTCTTCATCAAGAGTCTTCTCTTCAACAAATGAGGTTTGCACCAATCCATGTTTTTGCATCTCCCTTAAAATAACTCTCATGGGAGTTCTGACATCAGCCACTTGACTCTTCAGAGTAGGTTCCATAAAGCTATCAATGGCATTGACTCCCGAACCCCCATGATTTGGCATAGGACCTTGTGCCCCATTCGGAGCATCTTTCTGAAAGCTCAACCACTTAGCATCGATAATATCTTGTACCTTAAATTTGAAAGCCCTGCAATTCTCAGTGGAATGACCTATTGCCCCCGCATGATACTCACATTTAGCATTTGGGTCAAACCACTTCGGATAAGGAGGCCCCAATGGTTTCATTGGGATAGGAGTCAACACATATTTGCTTATAAGCTGATGCAGTAGCTCAGTGTAGGTCATGGGTATCGGGTCAAAATGTACTGGCTTTCTTTCCGAGTTGTTCGGTGGTCTTGTTTGGCTGGTGTTTGGGTTTGGACCTAGGGGTTGAACAATTTGAGGTGGCATGGTAAGGGGTGTTTGAGGTTGAGAAGGGTATGATGGCCGGTAATGAGTCATCTGTTGAGGATTTGGAAATTGTGAGGTGGCAGCGATGTATGGCTGGTTGGCTTCGTGATATGGGGCGTATTAGGTTTGGAAGGCGGGTGTTTGGTTTGGTCTATATTGGTTTGTTTTCTTTTGTTCAAAGGTTACTGCGTGTGCTTCTCCTTCTATCTTTTTCATAAACGGGGCTCTCTTCGGGCCGTTCATTACTGAAGTCTCAGTGATCTTGCCATTCCTCATTCCACTTTCAATTCTCTCACCGATGATGACCATGTCAGAAAAGTTCGATGACACACTCCCAATCATCCTATCATAGAAGGGCGACTGGAGTGTATCAATGAACATTGCCACAATTTCTTTCTCGGCCAACGGAGGCTCCACCTGAGCAGCCAGTTCCCTCCATCGTTGTGCATACTCCTTGAAAGTCTGTGTCTCTCTTTGCCATATTTTGGAGTTGCATCCTATCGGGAGCCATGTCAATATTGTACTTGTATTGATTTAGGAATGCATCTGCTAGATCTTTGAAGGATCGGATGTGGGCCCATTCGAGATGCGTGTACCAATTTGAAGCTGCCCCAGTTAAACTGTCTTGGAAGAAGTGAATCAAGATCTTATCATCTTGAGCGTATGATGTCATCTTCCTTACATACATGGTCAAGTGGTTTTTGGGACAAGTGGTTCCCCAATATTTATCGAAATCGGGTACCTTAAATTAGGGGTGTTCATCAACCGATCCAAACCGATTCAAACCGCAAAAACCGAACCAGAAAACCGGAAACCGAACAAACCGAAAAAATCGAAAACCGAAAAAACCGCAATTTTTTATTGGATTGGATCGGATTTTGGATCTTATAGTGAAATCCAATCCAATCCAAACCGATCTATTATATACATATACTATTCTTTTTGAAATTATAGTATTACTCATACTTAAACATTATTCTACATACTTTTATATCCCTCATTCTCTTTAATATTTTTGTTGAAATGACATATATAAGACAATTTAGAATAAATATTAATGTCTTGAAGTTATATTTTACTAAAAGTTTTGATGCATAGCATATATATATTTGATCGAGTAATCATGAAAAATAGGAAAACAATTAAGTAAATTTGAAAAATAAATAGCTACAATTTATTTGTAGCTGATTCAAGGAAAAAAATAGGATAAGTGAGAGTAGATATAGATAATTAATATAAAAAAACGTGTTAAAAAATATCAATAATTTTTTTCTTCTCAAACTCCCAAATTAAAACAAAAATTATCTTTTACCACTATTAAATAAGTAGAAAGGACACTTGACATTAGAAAAAAAAAAGTATGACAAAAACCGAATTATCCAGGCAAAAACCGAATTTTGGTGGAATTACAACATTTGGTGCCAGGCAAAGCTCTGAGGCATCCCGAAGACCATAACTATTTGCCCCTTCAATGGCCCGCAGTCTCTCCTCTAACACTTCCAACTTTTCTTTAGATTGGGAATTCCCTCCCGACTGATTCACTGGAGTTTCACAGTACATATTCTGGGGAAAGTGGTATGGAATGTAGGAGGATCCGAAGTTTGGCATCATTTGAGTCCCCTGGGGTCCAAAATGTAGGGTGTATTGTGGATTTTTTGGATTGGCAGAAAGCGTCCCACCGTTGGGTGTTACCTTCCGTAGGGTTGACAGTTTGTGTTTGTGGCATTTCGACAGCATCGGTGGGGGATTGTGTCTGAGTGATATGTTCAGAGTTTTGAATGTCATCTTGTGGGCTGGGGGTCGTTGGTGGCACAAATCCACGAGACAAACCATATGGGGGATTGTTCGGGTCAAATGAAAGATGAGTTTGGTTGCTTGGATAAATAGTGAGAGGCATCATGGCCCCTGGTTGGTTGAAGCCTTGAATAGGAACCTGAGCAAAACCGGGCGGAAGGAGAGGTGTGGCCGGATGTCCTTCGTTCGAGGTTGGAGGGTTCTCCTCTGTGTTCTTTTCCTTCTGCATTGCTTGTAGGATCTCCATCATCTTAGTCATCTGATCCTTGATTTGACTGACTTCATCCCTGATCTCTTGGACTTCTTCTAGTTCATCCGCCATGGCTTTTGTCTGTGACCGAGTGCGATAAGGGTGTCTTGGAGCAATTGTTCAGAAAAGTCACACACTGTTTTAATCAAAAAAAAAGTGAGAACAAATGTTGGAAAAATGAAAAAAAAACTTTTATGAAAATCACCTTTGGAGTTTATTACTATTTTTTGAGTTAACACCTTATAACAGACAAGAGATGGTCCCTCCATCCCACACAGAGAGCATTGTGCTCATAAGATGGAATAGGGTTGACAACAAATCTAGGGGAGAAACAACTCTCCACAATAGATGTTGTCTCAAACACACTAGCAATTCTGAATTGAGACATCTCGTCCTACCCTTTGCGCAGAAGGAAGAATCCTATAAGGCAAAGATGTAGTTGACAACATACTAAAGGAAGACCATGCTCCACGATAGGTGTCGTCGCAAGTCAAGTGCAAGAGTTGGAGTGCGAATGAATCATAGAGGCAAGAACAGATTTCATTAAAAACTCCTTAAAGAAATACATAGAATCATGGAGGCAAGGACAGATCTCCTAAAAATAATACATAGATTGGGATTACATCATAATTCTCGACATTGTTACAACATTTTCGTCCTAAAGTAAACAAAGTAGTCTCTTTCTTTTTAGACCTCGAGCAAACCCTCCACACATTTGCATGAAATCATCCAACTCAATTGGGAGATGAAGCATAGGGTCCGCACGAATTCGTTTTTCTGCCTTTTCAAAGCGTTTGAAAAAATTCGGAATACAATGGTTTAGCTCCAAATTTATGCTCATATGTCTTTTTTCCCATATGTCAATATCTATCCCTCGCTCTCGCGCCTCTTCTCTCCACCACTTCACGACATTCATTGCTTGAACCATTCGATCATGATAGTGTTTTACTGAGGTCCACCCTAAATCGCACTGCTTCTTGATTTCGACTAGTAGGATATTCAACTCTTGGACCTTTTGTACCAATTCGTCAGTCATCCTGTCTTGTGCACAAATTTGCTTTTGTAAGTTGGCATTGACTCCCCTTTGTCGATTGAATTCCACTTCCAATGACTTTCTCACATCTCCTTGCTGAATGACTTCTTCTTCTAACTGACGTTTTTCTTTTCTTAGTTGATGCCTCTCTATTGTCAAGGACAACACTTTGCTTTCAAGATTCTGGATCCTAGTCATGACGCTCGGGGGGACCTTGTCCGTATTCTTCTGGACTCTTGAGGTTACAGAGATATCTGCACACAAATCTTTTAAATGTTCATTTTCCTTTGTTAACTTCTCACAATGCTTCTGACCAATGGCTATTTTCAACTCGGCATCTTGCTTTTGTTGTTCCATTTCCTTCATTTGTGCTTCCAGGACTTTCAGTTGTTCTGCCATTTGAGTTACCGAAGGGGAGTAATCTTCAGCTTTCATGCTTTCTGCAGGAATGTTGACGGGACCTTTCATTGATTTTCTCCATGCTTCATACTCTGAGACAATGATTAGGATTGGTCGGCCCAATTGTGATCTCCCCTCCATCCTCACATTTTCCATGCATTTCTAACTTCTTTTGCCAACAACTTGGTATTCTCACCATCCTCGTATCGAAAACAGCATCCACCGAGTTGTTCTTCTCGTGGCACGGTTTGCATCCAACAAAGTTGTCGTAAGGCTATGGCGGGTGTGTAGGACATGCAACCTCTCTGGCCCATCAAAGGAACATTTGGATAGTCACCACAACTATAAATGATATCTTGCCCATGTTGACTTTCGTACCATAGGCATACCCACTTAAAAGAGTCTCTTTCCACTTTGTCAAACTCGCTCTTCCATTCCTCTTCATTAAGCTGTCTTGTAGGGATGTTATGGAAGCCTCTTAGTGGATCTGAATGGTGGTTGATATAGCCTTTTGCGTACATGTGAGTCATGACCCATACATAGAGCATCTGTGCACAACATCTGAGCTTCCCCTTTGGATGCCGCTGGCAAAATTCTAGAGTCAAAAGCGTTTCAGCCAATACTTCCGGCACGGGGTTTTTATTTCTTTCAACTGTGAAGAACACGTCCATTGCTGCTTGATCTATCATGTCTAGTGCCGATGGAAATAGAACCAACCCATATATTTCTAGTAATAATACCCTCTCAAAGGTTTCCCGATCTTGTCGATCCATTAGTTTCCTGAAATGATTTTCAAGAAATTTTCGGGTCAACCCTCGCGAGTTTGAGTGCCCGGTCAAGTTCACTTCAATTTCAGGAAGCCCTAGTAACCCTGCTATGCCTGCAGTGGTCAAGTATTTCCCCATGCAAAAGTACACGGTGGGGTTTTTCTGCATTGGCAACCTTAACAGGCAAGCATATTCTTCAATGGTGGGTGTAATGTCCATGTTTGGCAACTCGAAGCATATGAGATGTGGGCTCCAATACCGACTTAGAGCACTCAAAGAAGTAGCTTGAACCAGTATGAAAATTAGATCCAAGATCCCTCCATACTTCTTGACGAAGCTTTTTCGATGTTCTTGAGGCAAAGATTGGCTCAACTCTTTCAGATTCTCTAATGAGTTCAAAATCACTCTGGAGCTCTTGGTGGCGGGAGCATTGCTAGTGTGTCTGACTTTTTCCATCTCTTATTATCAAAGGTGTTATCTCTCACCAAATTATATGTGCAAGGGAAATTTTATTTTATTATTAACATTTGGAAAGCAAAATTACTTATGCATGAAAGTGTACCAAGATGCATGAATGAATGACATATTGACGATGCATGGCCTAAAATACTACATGCAGAGCATACAATATAATAATGAGTGTAACAGGATGCACGAATGAGTGACATGTTAAGGTGCATGTGGGATGCGTGTAGAAAACCGTTATGATGCATGAGATACAAATGTGATTATTCATGTTGCATAAAAAGATGGAATGCGCTCCCTTTTGTCCTACATAGGTCATATCCTAAAGTTGGGACTTCTGAAATCAAGACCCTATTTTGGTAGGCTGCTAATGGCATTTTATGTGCATGACTTTCGGGACAGATCTAGAACGTATGGTCCCCGGATTACCCTCATCTAAAAGATAAGGATCCGAATCCACGAACCTCACCGCAGGGACAAATAAGTCACAATATGGTAGTCCATGTACCGGTAGCAATCCGAGCGGGAGAATCAGTGACTGTCAGGGACGCAAAAGCATCACAATAACATCACTGAAGCCCCTTCTAATCTTATGGCATTCCAAGACTCGGGTATAGAGCCCAAAAGTGTGTGCAACATGTGATAGTGATGTGTGTGATGAGAGCATACAAACCTTCACAAAACCTACTAAAACAAAACTACCCCAAACCTGCAAAAAGGAACAAACAACACCAATACAAAAATTCTCTACCCTAAGGTTGCAAGAATATACAAAAGCAATTATGAAAGCATTAAAAAGAAATAAAACAAAAAGGGTAAGACAAATATTTTCTAAGCCGTTTTTTTTATAAAAAAAATTTTGCACAACCAACTATGATAGGCCTGACTCTCAAAAGTCCCCAGTGGAGTCGCCAGCTGTCGCAATCGTCCCGTCCGGGCGCCGCGAAAAAAGAGAGATAAAAAACAGAGGAGTCGCCACTAAAATTTTTATTGGGAAAATCTTAGAAAACCCAATTATTTAAAGGTAAACTCGTCTAAAAAAAAGAGAGAGAGATGAGTCCGAGAGTCGGTTACGAGTAGGGAAGGTGTAAGCACCCTACATCACCCGTTTAAAAAACGGTACCTCAAGTTAATTGTGCAAAAACATTTTAATAGCCTTTTAGATATTTATTTTTACCCCAAAAATTATTTACGAGAAACAATTATTTTTAACTTTTAATATTTTAAATTTTTATATTTTTAAATTTATTGTTTATAAAAACAATATGAGGTTTGAACATGGCACATGAGTCCACAGGGTAACCTCAAATCTAAGGGACCGAACGTGGCACCGTGTCCATAGAGCATCCCTAAAAATAGAAAAGTTTAATTATTTTGATTAATTATTTTAACACAAAAAGAGACACAAAAAAGGAAAATTTAGTTTTGGCTTGACAAGATGATTTATCTTGCTCCTACGTATTCCCGGATGCGATGGGAAACTCAAAGCCACGTAGTTCTTTTGAAAATATTTGATTGGTTGGTTGATTTTAATTTTGATAAAGATTTGATTTTTTGATTTTATTTTAAAAAGATTTTATTTCAGAATAAATTCATTTTTGCATAGAGTCCAAGATAGCAGTGCTATACGATAAACTCTTACAATTCATACGACACTTGAGGATGAATAAGTCCATACATCAACGTCGTAGATTGTTGCGTGAATTCAAAAGATATTTTTTATAAAATGAAATTGGGTAAAATTGGTTAAAAGTGTAAATTGAAAAAAAAATTATTATTTTTTATAAAAGGGAATCCATTCTTGCACAGGGTTAAAGATAGCAAAGCTATACGATGAACCATTACAATTCATACGGCACTTGAGGATGAAAAAAATCCATACATCAACGCCGTAGATTGTCGCGTGAACTCAGAAAAAAAAATGTTTACAAAAAGAATTTCTTTTTAAATAAGGGTTTTGTTTGGGAAGGATTTTCATTTTTTTTTTTTTTTGATTTCTTTGGAAATGATATTTTTGAAAAGATTTTTTCATTTTTATAATTTTGCCTTTTGATGAAAGATCATTTTTAATATATATTTTGGTTTAAAAAAGGATTCTTTTTTATTTTACACAAAACAAGTTACTTAAAATAAAAAGGACTCTTAAATTAAAACCTGTCCCAAATATAATAATAAGACTTAACCCAAAAAATGATTTAGCCCACTCGACAAGACCCATCAGCAACTAACAAAATAAAAACACACTAATCATCAGAAGCCCAACCCAGTAGACCAACAAACAAATCACATGACAATGACAATAAAAATTAAAAAAGGAAAGAGAAAAGGCAAAAGTCAGAAAAGCATCATCTTCTTTGTGGTTAATGGTTACCAACGACAGGGAGCAACAGGGCCAGAAGGATGGATGGCAGAGAGGCGGAGAGGCACAAGCAACGGCGAGGGGGGACGATGGAGGTGGCGCGACGACGGAGCTGAGAGCTGGTGTGGGTCGCGAACGGTTCGGTGCTGGAGTCCGAGTTCGTGGCGGATCTGGATCTACACTGCAGTGGAGCGCACGGCTGAGGAACGGGGCACGCGTGTGGGTCATGTTCCGATCGTGATAGCGTCGTGCGATGGTTGTTGAAGGAGCTGGGGTTTGCGGCGGCGTGGCAGGAGCGCGAAGCGGCGGCGGGGCTGGTCACGGCTCGGGGCGAACAGAGGTAGTGGGCGGCGCACTGAAGCCCGTGGTGAAGCACGATGGCTGAGCTAGAGGCAAGAATCTAATCAGTTTGTATTGTGCATGTGTTTTGTTTTTTTGATTTTTGATTTTTGGGTGGAGTGAAGATGGGGTTTTGTGAGTTTTTGATGTTGTGGTGGGTTGAAGAAGATGCTTTTCCTGAAGGTGGAATGGTGGGTTAAGGGTGGTTGAAATGTAAGGGGAAGAGAAGGGTGTTGGCTGTGATGGATTTAGATTTTTATTCTTCTCCTTCACTGTTTCATAAATTCCCTTTCTCTCCTCTGTTTGTTGTATCTGTGAATGGTTTCTTCCCCTCCCACCCCCCCCCCCCCCCCCTTCTGAAGGAGGGACGAAAATATTACAGAGTGGTGCCATAGCAAGGAGCAAACCAGCCATTGTTCCCACTACTGTTTGGTTCCGCTGCAGTCAGTGGGGTGGTGAAATGTGGTACTCCCACTACTCTGATGGTTGCAGTAGGTGCATGGGTTGTTCCCTTTATTTTTAGAAAAAAAGTGGAAGAAAACAAAAGAAGGGAAATAAAATATAAAGCTGATTTTCCTCTAATGGAAGATGACAAAGCAAGAATGAAAAAAAGGACAAAGAATAAAAAAAAATTTGAAATAAAAAACTAAAGCCTTTTTTGTTTGTTTTTTGGATTTGGATAATGGGTTTGCAACAATAAATAAAATTGGGCTACATCTAATTTTATATTGTATCAAGAACAAAAACATTTTTAGTTTTTTTTTTCATTTTTTATATTTTTGATTAATTAAAAATACCCGGACAAAATTAGACATTCACAGCTATGTTGTGACTTCTCTAAATTTACAAAATCTTAATGGGCTTAAGTTTCCATCCATTAATGGGTTAGCTTTGTTTTGTCTAGATGGATGATGAGGTTGGCACGTCTTGTGTGATGGCTCCAAAGCAAAAAGTTGCACCCAATGAAGAACCTGAGTTTTATTATTCTATAACGTGCTGGAATTTTCCTCTATTTTATCACAAGTAAGAATTAAGTAGTGCTTGAATTTTGTTGCTATGGAATTTTCCTCTATTTATTTGTCAACAGTTAACAGTATATGGAAAAGAACATGGTGTTTTTCAATCTTTTATTTGACTTCTCTATGGTCATTTGGTCCTCTTCGGCGTTTTTAATATTCTATTTTTTCCTTGATATTTTGTTGTGTTTAATAAGGTATCCTCAATTAAAAAATGATGATGTTGCTTAGGGTTGTCCTATGTGCTGTGGTGATTGCAATTGCAAAGCATGCTTGGGGTTTGATAAACATATTAAAGTCAGTGCTGCCCCCTAGATTGGCTTTTCTTGTGATTTCTGTATTTTACATTTGAAATATGACCATTTGGTTTAATTTTAAAAAATGAATGTCAAAATTAATGAAAGTAATGAAGTTGGGCTCTCTAAGCATTTGCTGATATGTGATGCAGTAAAATGTTTTGATAGGGAAGATGGAGGTGCAAGAATGGTATCAAGCAATGGTGTTTGGGCTACCACTTTATCTTCCGAGACTGAAGCTGCCAAAGATTGTATCCAGACAACAATCCCTTGGAGTGAAAAAGGAAAATCAGAGATGGTTGAACCAAATGTGACTTCTTCTTCTGGTGGCTCAGGCAGCAGTCTTGGAAAAACTCGTTCCCTATCAACAGGAAATCATGGCCAAAAGAGGAAAGGGACAGATGCAGAAGAATCAGAGGAACAAAGTGAGGTTAAGCCTTCCCATCTACCTTCATGACTAAATGCTTGCTTTGTTGTTGTTGTTGTCGTTGTCGTCTTTTTTCTTTTGGCCTGATATAGTTGAGTCTGTATGTGTAATAGGCCACAGAACATAAATCAGCTGTTAGCAACAAGGCATCTCAGAAGGCAGGGTCTTACAGAAGGAACCGTGCGGCTGAAGTGCATAATCTATCAGAAAGGGTGGGGGCATAGTATTTTTTCTGATAAACTTGAAACTTCTGTAAACTTTACTCTTACCACCATTGTTTTTACTAATGCAGAGACGAAGAGATAGGATCAATAAGAAGATGAAGGCACTGCAGCAACTGATACCTAACAGTAACAAGGTTCACTATCATAATGCATGTTGACTTGTTAGTTGTTACTGTCTTAACATTTTCTGTGGAGATGCATGCATTCAGAGTCAGATATAGTCACTGATTGCTAGTGTTAAAAGTGGTAAAATTGAGATTTAGTTAATAATTAAAGGGAAGGGATCAGCACACACTTTTCTAGTTTCGTAACATTCAATCATGGTGGTGTTAAAACTAAGGGCTGTATATATGTGTAGACAGACAAAGCATCAATGTTAGAAGAGGTAATTGTTAGTTTCATTCTTTCTCCCTAAAAGAAATACCAATATGAAATAACAAGAGCTACTCAAGTAAGCTACCCGAGAGATGAAGCAACCGATCACACCAACAAATTTGCTCAAATCAAGCAAACACCAACAAAGGAACTAAAACTGAAATCAAGCAAACACAATCACAAATCAATGCGTGTATACCGATAAATTAAAGTTGACACAAATCTTTAATTTAATAACCCAAAAAGTGGTTGACAAAAGATCTACTACAAGTTAGCCAATTTTCTAAAACGTGTTGACCTTGGAATTTCATCAAATTTTAGATTGCAAGTTGTCCAATATTAAGTAACATGGTCAATCTCTTTGGTTCTTTTTAGTTCCATGCTACCAACAATATTGCAATTTCAAGTGTTTCTGCAATCACACCTTCTAAACAATGGCTACAACCCTTTTCAAGCTCAACCCTTATGGTACTAAAACTGAAATCAAGCAAACACAATCACAAACTCTGTACTGAAGCCTCATGGTTGCCATCTTAAATCTTTCATCAAAGTAAAATTAAAAGCTACAAATGACTATGGACCCAATTCAAAAAAAACCCCATAAACCACTATTACTAACAATAGATCCCAAAACTTTTGCAGCAATACCTTGAAATCGCAGAAAATGATTTTTTTTTTCAGTCTAAAATGTTCTTCTGTGGAAAATAAGGAGATTTTCTATAGTTATTGGGCTTACTTGGTTGAGTAAGTGAAAAATGATTCAAGAGAAACTAAATAATAAAGACAATCATTAGATTCCAAGAAAATTTCTCAGCCACAAAACAAATGCACTGCCGACACTTCAATATCGATCGTTTCTATCAAACACAACATGTAGCATCTATATGTGATTTGCATACAATTTACACGGTATGACAATCTGCATCATTCCTACCACATATATGGCAAATAAGTGCATACCACTTCATGCTGACCTTCACCCTCTTCTTTCAACTGTGGATTCACATACTAAAATATGGCATAGTTAAAGAAAGCACATACCCAACACTCATTTAGATTGTCCCGAGTTCCTTCCCATTATTAGACAGATATCTCTCACCTGAAAAATAAGGAACATTAGATCTCAATAGAACAGAGGAAATGCAAACACATACTTTGTGGCATTGGAAAATATCATTGCATGACTTCTTTCTCAGTCAACACACATAAACATAATGTCGAGACACAATAAAATTGCTAATCTACCCAAAGCATGCGTGATTAAACCTTGAGCAACGTGTTGAAATAATTTGAGCATATGATATATTATACCTAACAATCAAACACATCAAGGATTTTATTGTCGTGGAATGTACTCAAATTGCTATCACTCATCATAAATTGAGAATCATAAATGTATTAAAATATGAAATAAGATGATACTAACAGTTCTGATGGAAATAGAAGTCATCACAGTTCTTTTGCATCCAAATTTGGGGGATTCACTGAATTCAGGTTGAAGACCATTGAGCAAAGAAATGGTATGGTGATGAAATTATGGGGAAATCACACAAATGAGGTTGAAGAACACCACTGCACACAGAATCCAAAGAATTCAGATTCATAATCCAGTTGAGGAAATCGAACTCGATATGTGGAGAAGAGGAAATTTGCAGTGTATATCTTGCAATCTATACCCTAGCTTTTGAATCTGTGCCTTGCAGTGCTATTTGAAACCGATAGGTTTTTTGAATCTACACTTCGAACAAATTGCATGTGATTTCGCGAAACTAGTGGCAAATTCTTATGGTGAGGTGTGAGGTTAGGGTGAGGTGAGGTTAGGAATGAAATATTGTTGTCTCAGACCTGACGAGTGGTAGGATGGGGACCTCAGACCTGATGGCTGATGGAAATAATATTACCTGAGCGAGGAAGTAAGTGAGTGAAGGATTACCTGGAGAAGGCGCAAACATGTGTGATGGTGGTGGTGAGAGACGGCGCGCGGTTGTGTGGTGGTGGTGAGAGACGACGCGGGTGTGGTGATCCGCTCTGGTTCGACTCGACGCGCGCCAGAGGAAAACACAGTCGCGAGCAGTGGAAGGCACGATGAAGGGAGGCAAGTCACGAGCAGTGGAAGCTAGGCGTGGCGGAGGGAAACACGGGTGACGCAATACTGGAAGTCGCGAGCAGGGTAGGGTTTGAGTTTAGCAAGGTTTTTAGAACGAGGGAAACACAGGTGCCGGAATATACTTGGTTGCGTGAATTTGAGAACGAGGGAAAATGAGAGCCGCACGAGAGAAAGAGTCACAGTGAGTAAAGGGAAATATTTAGTAAAAGGGGAATAGATAGCACTTCCTTGGAAAATCGCTATCTATTTACTTACTTATGATAGTGTTTTCTTGATGAAGGCTATATATTCTCTTACTTATAATAGCGCTTCCTCAAGAAAACGCTATCTATTCCTATCAATCAACATTCAATAGCGTTTCCGTAAAGGAGCGTTGTCTTAGAATAAGGAATAGATAACGCTCCCTTAAGGAAGCGTTATTAAAACCCTTCCGCCTATTTTTAAGTAGCGTTTTTCATTGAAGTACTATTGAAAGTGCGCTACTAAAACCCTTTTCTGTAGTAGTGACAATCGCAAACAGAGCATAAAAATGAAGTAACTTTCCAAAGATTGGGATTGATGGAGTTAAATTTTTATATTCATTGTAAATATTATAAAGTGCATTTGGAAGAATGTCGGCAGATAGGCCATTCTCCCAAAACCATTCCATAAACCAGTTGGGGTATCTAGATTGGTTATTTAGAAAATTAAAATATCAAGAATGACAGGGATTTGGTTGATGGAGTACCATCTCCCAGGCTTTTTGGTAATCCCAGTAGTTGTAAACTGGGGGGGTCAAATATCCTTGAAAATCTTTTGGGCATGAATGGGCCTTGTCCCCAATCTGAAAGGGTAAGGACTTTCATTATTTTGCATTTTGAATAGGCAACTATCCCAGGGGCGTTAGCATTTACTTCTTGCTCAATCTTGACGGAATGTGTATCAATTAGAATGCACTGATAGAATTGTAAATTCTTTGTAGCACTGCTGGTTGGGACCCGGCCAAATCCATTTGGAATAAGTTGTTGTAACGTATCCCAAGGATTTTCAGTTGTGGGGTTACCATATTCTTGCTCTAGGAGAGCATGCATTTTGCAAGCTGGTTTTATTTTGAAGGCAAGAGGTTCTCTCAGAGAGGTTATTTTGGCAAGTATCTCTTCACTCAAAGGGGTAAATTTATTTGAGATTTGTGTGGGGTCATTTGTGGGTTTGATTGATGGAAGATTCTTTTGGGGTTATTTGGGAGGCTGAATGGGCAAAAGAGTCTGGAGTTAATTCTTTTGACTTATTAGGGGAAGGTGGGACCCCTCCTCGAGTATATCCACCTTTGGACCTGGTATTCATTTATGAAGGGTGCCCTGCAAGAATTCCCTAGTTAGAAAATCAGGAATAAAGTTATTATCCCCTTTTAAATATTCAATGTCAAAATCAAAACAACTTAATAGGCTTTGCCATCTGGCGAAGATATGTTTTGAAACTAAATTTTTAACATCCTTTTGTAATACATCTTTTGCAGCCTTGCAATCAATTCGAAGTAAAAACATTTTATTTATTAAATCATCCTGGAATTTGGTGATACATAGCACTATAGATAGAATTTCCTTTTTAATAGTACTATATTTTTCTTGAGACTGTATCCAAAGACCAGAGTGAAATCTGACAACCTGTTCAACTTTTGAATGAGGGAGGATTTGTAGTAAGATACCACCATATCATTTTTCTGATGCGTCAGTTTGAACAATAAGACTGGCATCTGGATGAGGAATGCCTAGACAAGGGAGAGACTTGACATCCCTTTTTATGTCTAAGACTAAATTGGATAACTCCTTTGACCATGGTTTAGGGTTCGAGGTTTTTCTAAGCCTAGAATATAGCGATTTACACTTAATCCTAATATTTGGGATAAATTCTGAGACATAGTTTAAACAACCTAAAAAACATTGTAATTATTTTTTATCAGTTAATTCATTTGGAAATTTTTCAGCAAAAGTGATGCTTCTGCTTATTGGTGTTATGGTTCCTTGGTAGATTTCATGATCCAAAAATCTTATTTTTGTCTGAAATAATTTTATCTTTTTGGCAGATACCACCATTCCATTTCTCTTTATTGTTTCTTTAAAAATATTGAGATGTTTGAAATGTTGATCTAATGATTGTGAAAAGATCAAAACGTCATCAATATAAACAATGGTAAATTCTGAATGAGGGTTCAAAATGTCATTCATTATGTGTTGAAATTCAGAGGGTGCATTTTTCAATCCCATAGGCATTACATTCCATTCGTAATGATCAAAAGGAACTGTAAAAGCAGTTTTATATTTGTTTTTTTCTTCTAACTTTATTTGATAGAATCCTGATTTCATATCAAATTAATTTTGAAAAGATTATTCCATTATGTAATCTTTTTATTAAATCTCTTTTATTGGGAATTGGGTATCTGATCCATTTCAAAACTTTATTTAAAGGCTTGTAATTAATTACCATTCGAGGCTCTCCTCGCTCTATTTCTGATTGATTTGAAACATAGAAGGTCGTGCAACTCCAGGGAGACTTGCTGGGCCTAATTAGTTTCTTATCAAGAAATCCTTTTATTTCTTTTTTACAATATTCTAAAGTTTTACTATTCATTTGAATTGGACGAGCTCTGGTGGGAATTTTACTTTCATGAAATCCTTCTTCATATGGTAAAGATACCATATGAGTTTTTCTTTCCCAAAAGGCATTGGGAACTTCTGAGCAAACTGCCTTTTCAAATTCCTTTTGAATTTCAATTATTTTTTCTTTTATTGAAGGATCTTGAATTTGCTTTTCTATTTTAATTTGCATATAGGATTTCCTTTTGTAAAAATCCTATTTGATTTTCTTTTCTTTGAATTATTGTTAAGAAATTCTTTTCTTCTAGATTTTCATTTAGATTATTTAACTCTTTTCTTTTTATTGGATTTATAAATTCAAACAGTATTTCTTGGTTGTCTTTTATTGTTTTTATTCCTTCTTCAGTTATTTGTATTGGAAAAAGTTGAGTGACAAAAGGAGTTCCCAAAATTATCTGTTCTGAAGTGTCCTTTACCAAAAGGAATGAGGTAGCAAAGCATATTCCATTATTACAAATACTAGTATCTTCTAATTTATAGCTTACTTGTAATTTTTGGTTATTAGCAGTATATAGTTTTTGAAGTGTTTTTTCATAATATTGGGTTGGAATTAGTCCCTCTTGAATACAGTTGAGGTCTGCTCCAGAGTCTATTAATGCAATGAATGGTTGATGAAAAGATTTTTTAATTTTTAGGTTTATATTAACATGCCATTTTTGTTGCATTGTTTTTATTCTTAAAAAGAAGTTTGTCTCCTCATTATAAAGAGCATCAAACTCAATTTCGAGATTATCATCGTCAAAACGCGTTGAAGAAGAGTTTGAAATAGTCTTTCCCTTTCCTTTCCCCAAGGATTTTTGAAAATTTTGTTGTAAAATTTTGTATTTTTGTTTTAATTCAGAGACTTCGAATTTTAAAGTTTTGACTTCTTTATATAAAAGGGGAAGAGTTATTGGTTCTTGAATAAAGGATGTTTCAGGATTCAAAATATCCTTTAAATTATATTCTGAAAATTCTTTTGTGTTATTTCTTGGCTTTTTAATTCTTTATATTTTTCTAACATCGCTAATTTGACTTGTGGATCTTCAATTTGACCAACTAGGTCTAATAAGACTCTAGCTTCTTTGGAAATAACATTAGTAGTAAATTTGCAATCACAGTTATCTCCAAGACATCCACAACTTAGACATCCGACATCAGAATCAGAGGATGCTTCTTGATTCTGATAAATTATTTCTTGTTCTTCATCTGTGAATGAGTTGTCAGATGAATCTGTTTCATATAATAAAATTTTTGTAGTTTGATTTTTTATTTCATCATCCATTTTAGTTCTTTTATTTTGTGTTTAACCCTACATTTCTTTGCTATATGACCTGCACGGTCGCATTTATAGCAAATAATATTTTTTATCAAAACATTTATTGTATGGTTTGCTGTAATTTTTATTCTGTGGTTTCTTATAAGGTTTATAGGGTCTTTCAATTTGTTTACCTTTATTGAATCTTTTGTAATTTCTAATTTTTTGTGGTTTATTCTTCCTTTGTTTAGAAGGAGGAGTTATTTTTTCGTATCCAAATTGTTCACAAAAATTTCCTAATTCTTTGTTATTTGTTTTACTTTCAAATTTTGCTTGTCTATGTATTTTTATATCAGTACAAAATTGTAAACCTGTTTTATTTATTATTGAAATTATTCTTCTATACGTTAAATCTTATAAAGGAGTTCCTGGGTATTCGTTTTTTATCTGAGTTCTTACCTTTTGTGCAAAATTCTTCGGGAGACCAGAAATAAATCTGTCTTTCCAATAGGAATGTCTACAATCTGTTATTGTGTAAATTTTTGCTAAAAAATTATCTTTATACCATCTAAATTCTCCTAAGGTTGGGCAATAAAGATTATTTAATATTTCTAGTGATCTATCCGCAAAAACATTGGCATCTCCAACAAATGCTTGAGAAATTGAAAAGATTAATGCTTCTACTTGTTGATCTATTTGAATTGTTTCGGGTTCACCTTGTTCATTATTCCTTATTTCTTTTTTTACAAATGTAAGAATTGTTTGTCTATCTATTTCCCTTAAATTATTATCCCACCATCCTTTCAGGCTTCCAATAAAACCTTGAATTAATAATTTGACTGTACTTAGAGCATTATTTCTTTTTGCCCTGTAGGCAGTTGCTGCCATTGACATTTCTTCTAGTTTTCTCATTATTTGATGCTCTGAGAATCCATCTATGTTCCATTCTACAATACCATCTCCGGTATATTTTGATGCTAAATCAAGATTATTATCTTCAAATTGAATATCTGGCAAAGTGGGTCTATGATAATAATTTCGAGAGGTTGGATAGATTTTTGAAGTATTTTTTATCTTATTGATCATATCTATTCTTGTATCTTCTAACTGTTCTTCTAGTTTTATTATGTCTTCATTATTTATCATATTTACTTTTGGCGAATATATTTTTAATGAAGATAGTCTTTTATTTATTTCTTCTAAAAGGTCGCTAGTAGGTTCCTTTCCTATTTTATTTCTTTTATCTCAGAATCTGAAAGTTTATAAGGAGTTATTATCGATTTTTCCAATTTTTTTGATGTTTCACCTTTTGAAGGTATTTAATTATCTTCTGAAGTATTAGCAACTTGGTATAAAAGCTGGTTTGTAAAATTCAGTTGTTGTTGAATATTTTTTATATCATTTCGAGTAGGATGTTGAATTGTTAAAGTTTTTGTATCTTCTTTTAAGGCTTTGAAAGGAGATGCTGTTATTTCAATATTGTCTATATTTGGAAAAGTTATTTGTTCCAAAGGAGGAACTACAGAAATAACTTCTTTTCCTTTAGTTGTTTTCCAAATCCTTTTTGCAGAATTCAAAGTTTTTATTTCTAAATTTTTGAAACAATGTTTTTCAAACCAAGTAAAGTAGGGAATGTTGTCATCATCTACCTCCTCGAGATAAGCATAGTAGGCTTCCCTATATTGTCTTATCTCTTGTTGTGAAAAAGTGGTAAAAACTCATTTTCGTTTATTATTATTTTTGGATTTCAAAAATTATTTTTGAAGTTTTTGTTTATCAATATAAAACTTTGTAATAACAAAACATTGATTATGTGTTTCAAAACTTTGGTTTATTTCAGATTGAGTTGGTGACTCTTTCTGGGTTATTGGTTGGACTGATTGTGGTGTTTCAACCCTATGTTCAGGTTGAGGAATAACAGGATGATCTCTTATTCCTGCTAATCTTAACGAATGAAAAGAGTCAATTGATTTTATTGGACTATTTGATTGTTTAGATCCCTCAGGGGTTCTAAATGATCTGGTAGAGTTACACCTACTAAAAGGCGCAAAACTTATCGAAACATTTCCAGATGCATATTCAATTGGTATTGACATTTGAGATGGTTCTGGCTCTTCTGAAAGCAGAATTTCTTGTAAATTCCAGTCAAGATTCCTAGAGACCTCATTATGATTGAGTCTCTTAGGAGTGACTGCATTTGCTTTTTCGAGGTTGACTTGAAGAAGCAAAGTATCTTCTTTTGAAGAAATATTTAATGTTTTAGGAGAAATATTTGTTTTCATGTCTTTGTAATATATCTTATATATTACTGCCATTGGATAGGAATTTGGATTCCAAATCCCTTCCTTTATTTTTATATCTAATTTGATATTATGTTTATTTTTTCCCAGACTTTCCAAAGACATGGTATAGTTTGGATAATTATTGAAAAAAGTGGAACCATCATGAAGATCGGTCTCAATTATTGAAAGAACTTGATCCTCGAACTTTGCAGGACGAGTATCTCTTAGGCATACACACACAGGTGTATCTATGCCTAATCTATGAATAGGTTTTATTGCTACTTGTATTAAGCCAATATGCAAAAATCTATATTTTTGCTTGTATTCTTTTAGCATAGATAAATTCAAGAGATTTAAGCTCTCTTGAGTTTTATCTACTTTAATGGTATATTCAGCAGTCTTGATTATGTAATCAGACTTGAACTTATCCATTAATTTTGTTTTATAAATCTCAGAGACATTTATTGATGGAATGCTCCAATTGTTTAATTTTTGTTCTATATCAAGAAAAATTATTTGTTGTTCGTTTATTAAAGATGAATTAAGACTTTCACTAGAACTGGTTTGATCTATTTCTTCTACCTTTTCTTTACCTTTTCTAGACACCATCTTTAGTAAGCTAGACATGGCAACTGAACCTAAGTTATCTAGTACCTATATCAGAAACAGAGATTTCTTACCAAGACACCGAGACCACCTGGCTTACCAACGGATTTACGACCCTAACCTGCGGGCTTTACTACTGGGAACACCCTTACGGCTGACCAACACTGCACAGAAAGAAATACTTGTAACCGATACAAGTACTAGAGCACTAAGCCTCTAATACCAGAATGTCACTGCGGATCATCTCAAGAATTAGTAAAATAAGTGTAGTAATGAAATAGATGCGAAATAGACGAATCAAAGTATAAATCAAATTATTGTTATCAAACTATCCGTTTATTTCATGTAGATGAGAGTACAAAAGTACAAAAGTACAAAGGATTATCAACTTAAAACTTTTATCAATGGACTTAAAAAGAAGAGCTTCAATGTAACTTGCTTCAAAGCTTTTACACTACAAGATTACAAAGAAAACTTAATTAGTAAATGAGGTCGAAGGTAAGTCTGAGTCCTCAAGTGAGAGGGAGAGGCTTCTTAAATAGAAGGAAGAAGATCCTCTGAATAATGCGGACTTGAAATCATCTGAAACCGCAAAGCAGGTACTGTTTTACTTTTGACTTTGCTGCTTTAATTACTATGATCATGTGAGCTTGTCGGCCAATAAATCAATGTCGGCACAACACACCAATCGACTTTTCCTTTTGCTTTTATTGAGAGCCGGTGACTGAAAGTAATCTTGTCGGCCATCTTTAATCTGTGTGAGATGTGACAAGACCATAGTGACTTTATTGAATTATTGATCAAAAAATCCAACATCTGGATCTGCGTTTTCCAGATATGGATTGTAATCAGACCCAATAGAAGATGAATTGTCGTCTTCTTCATCTAAACCAATTGATGAGAGGTCTTCTTTTAACATCTTTTTATATTCTTGTGGAGTTGTAGCACTGAAGTTAATTGTATATGGGGTTAGTGCTTGATTTGATGAACTGCAAACTTCTTTTGCTTTTGGAGGAGGAGTCTTGGGGGGTTCAAAGGCTGGAGGAACCCTTTTTGAGCGAACCTTATTTTTCCAAGAGATGAACTTTGTTTCCACCACCTCGTTAAATTTTCTCCACCATGAAAACTGTGTTTACTGAACAAATATATTTGGGAAATGGTTCTGGTAAATGTGAGTGATACTCTTAATTGAATTTGAGTAGCCAGGCAATCCCAAACTGAGCACAAAAATGAAGTAACTTTCCAAAGATTGGGATTGATGGAGTTAAAATTTTATATTCATTATAAATATTATAAAGTGTATTTGGAAGAATGTCGGCAGATAGGCCATTCTCCCAAAACCATTCCATAAACCAGTTGGGGTATCTAGATTGGTTATTTAGAAAATTAAAATACCAAGAATGACGGGGATTTGGTTGATGGAGTACCATCTCCCAGGCTTTTTGGTAATCCCGGTAGTTGTAAACCGGGGGGGGGGGGTCAAATATCCTTGAAAATCTTTTGGGCATGAATAAGCCTTGTCCCCAATCTGAAAGGGTAAGGGTCGTAAATCCGTTGGTAAGCCAGGTGGTCCCGGTGTCTTGGTAAGAAATCTTTGTTTCTAATATAGGTACTAGATAACTTAGGTTCAGTTGCCATGTCTAGCTTACTAAAGATGGTGTCTAGAAAAGGTAGAAGAAATAGATCAAACCAGTTTTAGTGAAAGTCTTAATTTATCTTTAATAAACGAACAACAAATAATTTTACCTGATATAGAACAAAAATTAAACAATTGGAGCATTCCATCAATAAATGTCTCTGAGATTTATAAAACAAAATTAATGGATAAGTTCAAGCCTGATTACATAATCAAGACTGCTGAATATATCATTAAAGTAGATAAACTCGAGAGAGCTTAAATCTCTTGAATTTATCTATGGTAAAAGAACACAAGCAAAAATATAGATTTTTGCATATTGGCTTAATACAAGTAGCAATAAAACATCTTCATAGATTAGGCATAGATACACCTGTGTGTGTATGCCTAAGAGATACTCGTCCTACAAAGTTTGAGGATCAAGTTCTTTCAATAATTGAGACTAATCTTCATGATGATCCTACTTTTTTCAATAAATATCCAAATTATACCATGTCTTTGGAAAGTCTGGGAAAAAATAAACATAATATCAAATTAGATATAAAAATAAATGAAAGGATATTAGATATAAAAATAAAGGAAGGGATATATATATATATAAAGTAGTGATTCCTCTTTATTAGTCATTAAAGAATTGATTAATATTGGATGAAATGACTGAATTTACAATATTAAAAAAATAATGAGACCGAATATTCTAAAAAATCATACGAATTAATATCGCACATGACTAATACAAGATTAAAAGTGTAATTAAACAAAATATTAATTTAATAATTTTTGAAATTTTCAAACTTAAATGTAAAGGAACGTGTGTGCATCTGATGAGCGCCATGTATTTATTTGTTTGTGCAGTGTTATCTATGTATTTGAAATTGAATAATGAATAGGTTAGATCCTGCGGTCCTGCCTGGAGTCATCAGTCATCAGCATCAGTCATCAGTCATCAGTCTTTCTGTGGCGAACGTGAAACGAAGGACCCTACTCATTAAACGACAAATAAAAATGTCATATATGCATTTGATTTGTATAGTTAACATAAAAGATATATGCATGGTGAATCAATCATAAAATGAGACATCAACAAAAATAGTTTACTCTTGTCATAACATACTTAGAAGTTTCATATACGATAATTTATAATTTATTTATTTTTTTGATAAAATTTTATAATTTATTATAATATAAAAAACATATATAATGTGATGGCCTTTCTAAAAGGTTTAAAATATTTGTAATTGTAAATAATTGTATCAAGGAATAATTGAATCAGTGTGAAATTAATTTCATACATACTGAGAGTTAAATTTTAGGAATTTAAGCTTTCTCAAATCTAATCGCACGATTAATTTATTATTTATTATAAGATACAAACCAAAACAAATAATTAAAATAATAGCAAGTAAAATTAAGGTAAGTAAAACTTATCAAAAATATAAAATTAATGTAAGTGAATAAATTGAGTTTTAATCAAATGCAAGATGATTAGGTTTTAAAATTCATCAATATTGTACCAAAAAAAAAAAAAAACAATTCGTCAATCTTAGCTTTAATATTAAATATCTTAATTATCTTATCTAAATTATTTATCTTATAAACATCTAGCGACATAACATATGTCAAAAATCACATATATAATTATGAGTTTAATTTGTATGCACTCTCAGTGTACAGATTTTTACACGACAATCAATCAGAAATGATGGAATTAGTGACTTTTAAGGTGGTTAGAATAAGAGTCAAATATTTTTAATGGTGTGCCAATTTTTGATTGATTGACAGTGTAAAAAAACTTTACACTATCAATGAATACCAATTAAATCATATAATTGTACATATGCTAACAAAAATTTTATTTATGAATTACTAAAAATAATAATTAATATGATAATTATATGTATGACTCTAACTCTTAGTTAATAGTAATAAATATATGATTTAAATGTGATCATGAGTAATAAATGTAAAAAAAATCAACTAATCATATATTATCATAATGTTACACTGATTGCATCAGGGCAGAGTAAACACAATGATTGTTCAAACTTCAATCCTTGCCAACCTGTATTCTGTCGGGGGGTGTTGGTAGGTTTTATGTTTTATCTTTTTGAATGTAAGTTTCCTTTTAAAAAGAAAATTAGTGCATGTCATCATAAAAGAGTGTGTATTGAAGGAACATAGTATTCTGTATGTGATTCTTTATTATCTGGTGGATACAAATATGCGGTAAAAAAATGATGTCTCGATATCCCCAACCAATCATAAGTTAAGATTTTATTTTATTAAGTGACAAATTATAATTGGTGGGGATAGAGAATATAATAAGAAAGTGGGACAAACGATCTCCATCCATTTATCCAGATAGCTTATTTAGCATCCATAAGCTTTTCCGAGAAATCTATCTCATCAGGCTGTTTGGAAGATAAAATCTATTTTGAAGAAGTCTTTGATCCCAAGAAAAGTGGTATATGGCTTATGCCACTGGTCTAATTTTGGTAGTTCACATTAGCATCCAAGAGGTTTAAGAGTACTTTTCCAATTCCTATTTTTCTGTACTAAGCTTTGATTAATGTCTAGTCTAATCGGGTCTTATCTTGGCTTATAATTCAATAATAATAATAATAATAATAATAATAATAATAAAAACAAAAACATTGCTGCATCGGGCCTCTGACGTGCTTCGCACATGGTCTCTTTAAGAGAATAATTCCATCTAAAAGACAAGAAGAGAAGGGGAAAAAAAAAAAAAAGGGAAACCCACTGAAATGATAATAGAAGGGGCACCAAAACAAGGTCAACGATATCAAAGCAAGGTTAAAGAAAGAAACCTCTTGAGGATTCACTGATGGTAAACCTTGAACATAATAACCCAAAATCAATCCATAAACTAAACTCGTATCGTTCCCTAAACTTTGAAACCTTTCAAGTTTGGAGCCATAATGTCCATATACAGGGTCAAAACGCTCTTTAGCGCAATAACCCTCATGTCTAGCGCGAGTCATGCCATTTAGGTTACATAAATATGACATATCATCATTATTGTCAATTTCAATGTTTTTTGTTCTTTAATTCTCTGATTCCGGTCACAGGGGCTGTGCATTTGTTGCACTTGACCGTAATAAGGATATTTATTCCAATGGAGAGAGGCCTTCCGTTATCTTAGAGATGGAGTACCTTGCAGATATTCTGGTCAATGCTGAACCATTGGCCACTGGTTTGGCATGGACAGGTACAGTTGTATGCTTGTATCATTATCATTGTACATAGTAAGTTCATACTTAACCTATTTATACTCATAATTTAAACTTAAACTCTGCCTCAGGATTCTGGAAAGGTGAAAGATGAGAAAGCAACTTAAAGCATAACCTTTTATTTATTTATTCTAGCACAAAGTGGCGGGAAAGCATTTATTTTCAGCCACCACATCTTACTCACTACGAAAAAGTACAAGCTTTTTCATAGCTAATGCTTCAAGCAGCAGATGAACTAGCTTTTTTAAACTGAACTTCCAAGGGAGCATTCTCAGTCAGAACTAAACGCCTGTTTCCTTCAGTGTCAATATGAACCCCAACATCCGAACATTCATCATTATTTGAGAGAGACGAACAAAAGGTAATCTTATGGCTTAACAAAATTCTCTTAATAAAAAACCAACCTTCCACTGTATCTTCATAACCAGTGAGTTTAACAGACCATTGTCTTTCTGATTTACCCTTCACAATAGTCCACTGTGATGGAGTTTGGGCACACAAGGGTACAGAAGTGAATGCTAGATCCAAAGGAAGATCTTCTTTGATGATAGCAATTCTGAATGGTGATGAAATTCTTATTGGTAGCCCCTCATAGAAATCAGAGGGAGATTGCACCACAGTAAGTGGGCAAGTTTCATTTCCAGTTGTGGCTCGTTCTATTCCACCACCCATTCCTATGAAAACTGGCAAGATATAGTATGTGCCACCATTGCGAACTGGATTGCCTTCTATGTCGAGCACAGCCTCAGCTGTGGTTGAAGGTAGGTGTGAGGTTAAGGCAGAAAGAAAGAAAAGGGCAAACAAGGTAGTAGTGAACTTCATTTCTTATGTTGGTTTTGAAAGGCTGTGTGTTTTTCAGTGGTGAGGTTGTGAAAATAAGCAAAACCTGGAAGCATGTATTTATAGTCTATAGTCATGGGTGTCGTCCACCACCGACCTTACTAAAATGGTGCAAACCATCCAAATGACATTATTTGGATCGTCTATATTGACATATTATCTTTGGTCAAAGTTTCCAAGTAATAATTTGAATGACTCAGATTATATCACTTGAACGATGTTTCAGTATATCATTCTGATAGGTGGTGTATCATAATCTTTCTAATTTAATTTTTACGATGTATTATTACAAGGGAATTTTTCTTAAACCCAAGACAAACCATGGGTTTTGGAACCTAAGACATGTGGACAAATAGTTATCTTATATCTATTTAACGATGTCATGTCATTGTATTTTTTATTGAGACACTCATGTTTCCATTTTTTACAAAATAGTCCCTATTAATTTAATATATTTATTATCTTTACTTTGAATCAGTTTTTTTTTTTTCTCAAACAGCTCTCTCACGGTGGTATAAGCTACCCTTAGTTTTGCTTAACAAGACAAGAGACATCATTTTAGAAAATAGAGAAAAGAAAATCTAAACCACTTGGAGGAACATAAGGCATTCGGTGGGCATGGAAAAGAGGAAGAAGTTAGGCATCTTCTTATGGTAAGGCAGAGGATTGACATCAAAGTGATGACACATTAGCCACCCCACCTTCCAGTTATATGGACGGAATGAAGAATGAATTAAGATGGAATATGGGGGTGGACGACGGAGTTGATCCCCGATTTTCAACGGGGAATCGAATAGGGTTCAGAAAAAAAATCTTATTTCAGTTAAGAGGAATAAAAAAAAAATTGACAGGGACTTTAATGTAATAGAAGAAATTTATATACCAAAATAATAAATAATAGGAGATGACTTTATCATTGACTTGTCTCTTATTCAGTGATCCATATGTATGGGTTCCGAAACCCACGAGTTATCAAAAGTTTCAGGAGTATTGTCCTTTTTAGAACGTGCATATATAAAAAGATAAAAAATAAAAGATATAAATATAAATATAAATATATACGACGTAATGTAACGATGTTTTAATTTGGAGGATTGCTAATTTGACACAGAAAAGCATACACCTACGAAAACACCGTATTTAACAAGTGTAAGCCAAGATTAAATTTGACTTGACGACAGATCATTTTTTTTTTTTTTTTTAAATTTAAATTTTTTTTGTAAATAAATTTTTTGATTAAGTATGGGCATTCACCACATATTTGAAGGCATTCACCAGATAATTGAACTACGTTCACCAGATAATCTAAGGCATCCACAAGCTAATTTAGTATAGGCATTCACCACATATTCGAAGGCATTCACCAGATAAGTGAACTACGTTCACCAAATAATCTAAGGCATCCAAAACTTGGTTTTAGTATCGGCATTCACCAGATATTCGAAGGCATTCACCAGATAATTGAACTACGTTCACCAGATACTCTAAGGCATCCAAAACTTGATTTTAGTATGAGCATTCACCACATATTTGAAGGCATTCACCAGATAATTGAACTACGTTCACCAGATAATCTAAGGCATCCAAAACTTGGTTTTAGTATGGGCATTCACCACATATTTGAAGGCATTCACCAGATATTTGTACCCCGTTCACCAGATATTGACAAATAATTAATAAAAAAAATTATTTAAAAAAAAAATTTAAATTTAAAAAAAAAAAAAAAAAACTGTACTCTGACAAAACAGTAGCTATTCTGATCAAGATCACAAGCGCACTATTCATACGGTGTTTTCATAGGTGTATGCTTTTCAGTGTCAAATTAGCAATATTGTTAATTTGAATGATAAAATACTTCTTTGGTACAGATTTTGTCAAACGCAAATCATAAAATGTACCGTCCCAAGGTTATTATTCATATATCTGGTATTATTTATGTCTTTATTTACGAAACTTCGTCGGAAATAATTAATTCCTGGTGGATCAAAACTGAGTTTTGTGGAAGCAAAAATTTCTAGCTTTTCCGTTGAAAATAATTGATTCTAGATGTAGGTCCCACAAAATTCTACATATTTACACTTCAAAAGTGATTTTACTTTATCATCCAAATAAAATCAATTCTTCTAAACCCACTTTTAAAATATTGTTATCAAACACAATCAATTTTTTTAACATTGATTTTTCTAAAATCAATTCTTCCAAAATCAATTCTATCAAAATCTAAAACAAACGGACCTAATGTTATATTATTGTACACATGGATAATTAATAAAAAAATGTAATTAAATATAATATTAAACGCTATTAAAATTATTTTTAAATTATAGTTGAATTAAAATATTATTAATCATATCTACATGACAATGACATGACTAAAATAACTGAATAAATTAAATCCTGCGGTCCTACCTGTCGTTATCACTCATCAGTGTTTCTATGGTGAACGTGAAAGGAATTAAGGAAGGAGGACCCTACTCACAGTTTAATTTTCCTCAAGTATTTTTCACGGTTGTCAGTAAACAACAAATAAAAATGTCATATGCATAGGATTTGCAATCATATAATCACACATCATCAAAGATCTTTTAAAAGTAACATAATTATTTTAAAATTTTCATATATTATTATTTGTAATTTATTAATAATATAAAAAACTTTACAACAATGATCGGAGGCATTGTACAAACCAAAACAAATAATAAAAATAATAGCAAGTTAAATTAATGTAAGTGAATAAATTAAGTTTTAAGATCAAATGCAGGATGATTAAGTTTTAAAATTCATCAAGATTAGTTTTAATATTAAATATATTAAATATCTTACCTAAATTAGTTACTAGTTATCTTATAAACATCCGACGACATAACATATGTGAAAATTAAATTTGACACTTCTAAAATAAGGACATATATAAAGTGAAAAAGTGAATATATATACATTCTTAATTAATTAAAATATACTAAAATTTAAATCCATTTTATTTAATCTGTATTTATTTTCTCATTTTATATATTTACGGAGAAAAATCTATGATAATTGCATATATAATTCTATATATGCTAACAAAATTTTTATTTATATAGTACTAAAAATAATAATTAATTTTAGTCAAAAAATAATAATAATTAATATGATGACTATATGTATGACTCTAACTGTTAGTTAGTAGTAATAAATATATGATGTGACTTTTTTTTACAATTATATGATGTGACTTTTGTAAAATATTTTTAATGATGTAAAATTTTATTCAGTTTGCAACTATATTTTTACGGAATCTGACGAGATTTTTCATAATCTAACAAAAATATTCCAAAGGACTAATTATTATCACAAAAATACAATAAGAGGTCAAACAGGAACTTTTTAAACTTAAGAAATCAAAGTAACCAAAAAAAAAAAATATAAAGAACCAAAAAACATTTTAACCTATAAATTATATAAATAACTTGTACTTTTTTTTATTTACTCTGTGAAAATAATATTTTTACATAATCCTAACAAAATAGATATATCAATAAATATATCCCTAATCCCAATATAAATTTATGATTGATGTTTATCCAACAAATATTATGTCCTATAAAGATTTAAGTTTATCTATAATTGAACTATACTAAATTTTTCAATAATTTTTTTTTAATATATTATCAAATCTATATTATATTTATAATAATTTTTTAAATCAAAAGAAATGAGACACACGACTTGAAAGATAATTGGTAATAAGATAATAATATAAGAATATATATATATATATATATATATATATATATATATATATCAATCAGGGATGTAATTAGTGAGAACATTTTTTTTATATGAAAGTAAAAGTAGTAAATCTGAATCATACAATTATATATAGATAATTAAAATTAAAAATTATTTCATGATTTTAAATTTTAAAATATTATATGATCACTTAAAAAAATCACATGTGATTTAATCTTCACCTTCCGCAAGCCGCATCACATTCGCAATTCGTCGTTTTTGGACCGTTGTCACGTCACGTCCTCTCTTAGCTGTCCTCTATTTATCACTTGCTGACACTTATGTCGCTGTATTAATTCGACCACGTGCTTCTTTTCGCAAATGTGGGAGATACCTTAATAATATGTCATGTACTTAATACAATAAATAAATATGTATTTTTTTTTAAAATATAAAATAAGATATATTAATTTTCATATATATTAAATACTAATTTTTAATATTATTCTTATTTATAATAGGATTTATATTTATGAGTTATATCAATTTTTTATATAAATGAATTTGTTCATTAATTAGAAGTGATATTTATAAAATTTATATGAATATTAATTATAGTTTTCCCATTTCAATACATGATCCATATGTTTTAGAGTTTTATTTCGATCGGAGATAGTATCTAATTATCTATCCATATATAACAAAAGAGTGGTGCTATTTTGACATTAAAATCAAATACCAATATCAATTTTTATATTTTTCTCATATATTGAATCATTATTTCTCTCTCTTCTTTTATCATTTTTTTTTTGTAAACTCACCATAATTGATGATATCAAAAGTTGGTATTAAAATTGAGTGTCAAAATATCATTTCTCATAACAAAATGTGAGATACCAAGTGCCATATGCATTTATCTTTTTAATTTTGACAATTTTTTTTGACGGAATAATTTTGACAATTCAGATAAAATTCAATTAGCAACATTTATTGATTTCATTTATGATATATATATATATATATATATATATATATATATATATATATATATATATATCGGTTTTTCTATCCTATGCAGTATTGTATAGGATAAGACTCATTAAATAATCACAATCAACTCAATGTTAATTAATCATGTTAAGTCTCTCTTATTTATTTGTTTGGATTCATTTTCCTATATCAATATCTCTTTCAATCAAAAATTAATTACCCAATATCTCTTCCCACAGAAAATTAATAACCATTTGATTTTTATTTTTTTTAAGCTTAATTCCCTCTCTCGACTCCCCTTCAACATAAATTAGAATTTTTTTTTCAACAACAAAGAAAACTAGAAAAGGTACGTTAGTAGCATCAAAAATGTACTATTCCCTCCTTATTTCTATTTAGGATAAGTGTTCATTTTGGTTCCTGACAAAAAGTGTGGAAGCCATTTTAATCCATGACAAAAAAAAAAGATTATGCCATTAGTCCTTGAAATTACTAGTGTGGGACACGTTATTTCCTACGTTGACTTCCATTAGTCGGTATCCGTTAGCTGGATGACGTAACCGATAAATCGTCCTAGCTGGCCCTTTATCTATGGTCATTTAAAGTGAGACTAATTAGTCCCTAACAATTAATATCGTGGATCAATTTAGTCCTTATGTGACTGATATCAATCTGTGTTACAACAGATGGTTCTTGTGGTGCTTCAGTGCTCTA
The DNA here is from genome assembly GCA_030762895.1 of Sophora flavescens. Taxonomy (NCBI): domain Eukaryota; kingdom Viridiplantae; phylum Streptophyta; class Magnoliopsida; order Fabales; family Fabaceae; genus Sophora; species Sophora flavescens. The sequence continues at coordinate 219,260,241 of CM061063.1, forward strand.
CATTCCTTGTGCTACTTCTGTGCTCTGTACTCCATTGCTCTTTTTATTCAACTTTTCAAGCCTGTTCTTTTGAGTTGGTCACAGATTCTCTTTCACTGGTTGGAAGGGATACTGGTTAGATGGAGTAAGGGTGTGTTTAGAAAAGCTGGAAAAAAAAGATTATGCTAATAATCTGTTTTCAAATAATCGATTATTATGATTATCGATTATAATCAGAATTTATTTTTGTTTGGGTATGTTTGCTGAAAAACAATTTTAAGATAATTTATTTCATTTGGATGGTGCAAAAATAATCAATTTTATATTATAAATTACGAAAAAGGGTATTAAATTATTTGTTTATATTAATAATATTTGATGTTTTTTTTAATATTAAGACCTTCTAAAATATTTATTTCTTTTATATTTTCTTATCAATTTTTTCTATTATAAAGTTTTTTAAATACTTTTATTTTAATCTAATTTTTATTTAAATTTTAAAATAGAGGTTTTTTTTAATGCTGCTCATAGTTCTTCAATTTTTATTTAAGGCTTGCGCTGCTCATATTTCAACGTTGGGGGAGGGGTAAGTTTGAAAAGGAAGTTTGACAAACATAAATAATCAAAATCTAATCAAACAGTTTTAAAGAATAGATGGTTCAAAACAATGATTTTCATCTAATAAAAACTTTTTAAAAAATTAAACTTTTAATCCAAATATAAAAGATTGTTATAAAAAAACTTTTTTTCATACAAAACACCTAAAAACTTAAAAATAATCATTCCCAACAGCATAAAAAAAACTCCTGTGGAAATGTTGATAACATCAAATAACTCAAGATTGACAATAACGGGTCCGTTTGGTTTAGATTTTGATAGAATTGATTTTGGAAGAATTGATTTTGAAAAATAGAGTTTGAAAAAATTGATTTGTGTTTGGGAATGATATTTTAAAAGTGGGTTTGGAAGAATTGTTTTTGTTTGGATGATAAAGTAAAATCACTTTTGAAGTATAAATATGTAGAATTTTGTGGGGCCTACATCTGGAATCAATTATTTTTAACAGAAAAGTTAAAAAATTTTGCTTCCACAAAACTCAGTTTTGACCCACCAAAAATCAATTATTTCCAACGAAATTTTGGAAACAAATATATCAACGGTACCAGATGCATAGATAGTAATCTTGGGACGGTACATTTCTCCGTTTGCGGGGAAAAAAAAAATCTGAAACAAGCAGATGCGTTATCATCTGGTGGGGTAAGAGGAAATCTCAAAGGTAACCAATTGAGGAAGGACATGTGGTAAGGCTTATCCAAAAGCTATCCTGCAAAATGTTGGGCTATAATAAATATATGGGAATTTGTTACGCAGATGTTTTTTGAACACAAAGTTTTTTTTTTTTATAAATTTCTTAAATATGTATATATAAAAAGATAAAAAATAAATAAGAGATAGAAATAAATATATATGATATCATATATAATATTTAAATTTTATGGTCAAATAACATAACTGATTTGTTATATCATGAGGACGTGCGGAAAATGTAATATCACTATGAAAAATGATAATTGTACATATTTTTGAAACATCATATATAAACATTATAAAATAGTGGATTATTTTGAAGTACTAAATATATATGATGAAAAAAAAAAAAAACACACACACACACACATATATATATATATATATATAGACACACACACGATATTAGACACCAAAAATATGTACAGTTATTATTAGTCTATATCTACTTCTCTAATAATAGTCTTTTGCTTCCATATTCTATCATGCGGACATGTGGAAATTTATACTATAATAATATTATAAAAGAGAAAAAAATTAATTAAGTTTCTCAACGGATAGCTTTGTGTAAAATATTATTTTTTATATACACTTATTTAATTATTTAATCTCATTAATAAATAAATATGTATATATATATATATATTAAATTTATATCAAACTTATTTTCAAATTAAATTCGTTGTTATGAAAATGGTTTCATCACGTTTTGAACGTAGTCTTTATAGAAAATGAAAGGAATCGAAGAAAGGATAAGAACCATACAAAACAGTGACCAAACCTTGGTCACACTGATGATATGAATAAAAGAGATCACAAGCTTGTAGTGTGTAACACCTCTCCGTGTTACATGTCAACTTGATGTGGAAAATATAAACAATAAAAAGAAATATTGATTATTTTTGAAAAATAATTTAGGTAAATAATTGTATTTGAAATGAGGGCCTAAAATTTTTTCTTATCACACAACCTCAAGCAAGAAATGAAAACACAACACATATGTCACAGTACAAAATTATTAAAATATTTTTCTCGTCGACAAGTTTTCAAATAGTTGGGATAGACCATAATAAATACTTAAAAAAAGACTTCAAAACTCTTACACCAAAAAGACGACTTCACGACTGGTCAAACCCAGAGATGTCTGTTGGAAAAATTCTTTAACGTCATCCCCATCATCGGAGGCATCATAAACAAGGCGTCGTAACTCACTCCAGTGAGTGGTACGAAAAAGAAACGGGACGCCCTTGCCCTTAATAGCTCACACATCATCGTTGTCAGCATCATAACCTTCGAACCTCAGGGTCTCGTAGTGATCTAAAACACTGTTGAGATAAAACTGTACACATATCAAAAAATATCATAGGCATTCCACATGTACATAACAAGGGTGAGGTACATCATAAAGGAGTTTATCATAATAGTCACATACTTGACACAATCAAAACAAGACAACAAGTACTTATAGTAGCAGATACATATCAACTTGAAAAGAAATATAATTTCTATATAACAAGTTAATGCTCTCAAGGGATTTCCATTCCGTTAATCAATATGTTTTTCCAAGAATGCATTATATTTCATATATTCCTTTCTGTTTCCAAATCTCCGGAGATCCTAACTTCCCTTCGTTGAGCAGTATAGTGTGAAGTGAATGAGTGAGAGAGAAAGAAAAATGAAGCAAGGCATGAGATGAGAGTATTTATAGAGAATCGGGGGAGGGGGGGCACTGCCTTGGCCAAATGCTGCAGATAAAGCTCCATAGGTGGCAGTCGGATATGAACTGTCTCAATAGTATGAACTCGTCTCATAGATGCTTCTTCTGAACCCTCTACGGAACAAACGGGTCCCGTATACATCACTGCGCGGGATGAGCCTGGAGCAAAGGTCCACGCAGCAGGGTCATCACTGTTCTCAAATAGAAGAGCCCGGGACCGAGAGTGTGCTAACTGTATCATAGCCGGATCCATCTATTCTCAAGTATATAGCATAGATACATATAGCAAGAAAAAGAAAACATCAAAAATGCAAGGGTGAGATACCAATATATGGATGAATTATGACGACTAAAATGCCCAAACACAGAGCAACAAGTATATTCATGTTCAACGTACAATTTCTCACCAAATAATCACATCAATCATCAATTGTCGTCGTTTTTGAAAACATGACACTTCTATATTTCATCAGTCTATCATAATTTTCGGAGACCCCAACACCATGCAGTTTTTGAAAAATAGTGAGCTGATCAGGCTCAATTTCCACATAGGCTCAAATTGCCACAAAGGCACACCGTCTCCAATACCTCGTGCACCAAGATATCCAGAATAACACTGTCTCGAATACCCCGTACGTCTACCAAGATATTCGGAATATCACCGTCTCGAATACCTCGTTTATCAATATATCCGGATTAATCGGCACGTCTGCCAAAAACATTAATGCATATAAAATATTTTATTGTCGCGGCTTTTCTTTGTGCTTCATTTTTTCCTTGTCGAGGCTCAAGGCTCACGACCTCCCGTGGCTTTTTAAATGTCTTAAAGCTTTTATTATCAACACAGGACATTAAAGTCTGAGTGTTCAATCACACAGCCCTAGACTCGTGCACTAGTCTAGAACTTTGTGGTCGTAAAAAAAATAGTCTTTACCCTTTTTACTCTGTTTTCCACGTTTATCACAACGTTTGTAGGACACACAGTCCACAGCAACATATATAGGACACACAGTCCACAACAACTTGTATAGGACATAAAGTCCATAATATCATATATAGGACACACAGTCCGTAGTGTTGTGATACGGATCATAGATTCACGTGCCAGAACTCTAGTATTCCGACGTCTCGGTTACTAGGTTCACTTTTCATCTTATTTTTCGCTCAGTGAAAAACAAATACATAACCAAAAATTTTCGTAACTTATCCAAGTTATCAGACATTTTCTTTTAAACAGTTTTTTTAAAATACAAACTTTTCTTTTGAAATCCTTTTGTTTAAAACTGTAAGTTTTTGGAAAATCCATTTCTATTTCCATAAAACCATTTTATTTTCAAATCTTCTTTTTCCTAAATCACTTGAAAATTTCCAAATAAATTCCTTTCGAGTTCCAAAATAAACTTTGATTTTCATCAAACATTTTCGAAGAAATTAATTTTCTTTTTGTATAAAATCATTTAAATTTTTAATTGAACTTTCCTTATAAAAAAATTAATTTTATTTTTTCTAAAGTTTTCACCAATCATCAAAATTTTCTTAACTTTCCTTTTTATCAAAACCGTGTTAAAAGAAACCTTCATTTATGATTCTCTTTGTCAATATTTTCTTAGAGCTTTTATCTTCATTGTTTGAGCTCTAACCAGTGGTTAGGCTTCCATGCAACAGTCGCAATACAACTTCAACATATATATATATATATATATATATATATAAGCATCATGTATATATTCATAAATCATCAATTAAGGCATATAAGCATCAAGTACATCATCAATCAGAACATGAACTCAAAAATCCAACCAAATCAGTCACAACAAGAACCAACTCAAAAGTGCAAAATGGATTTAAATTGCGGAGCGCAACCGAAATTGCAGCCGCAATATTGCGGTTGCGTTTGTCTCGGCATCCGCATCTCGCCGCAATTGCGGAGGGATTTAGAATCACCCGTAACACCGCATCGTAACACCGCATCGCACCACATCGCACCACATCAGCCACCCAGCAACGCCGTAAAGCCCGCATCAGCCACCCAACAGGTCCTTGAAAACGTATTTGAACTGAGAAATCGAGGGTAGAAAGAAGAAACTGATCAAATTTTCTTTCAAGCGAGAAGTTTTCTTGACCCCAAAGCCCCAATCAGTTTCACATACGGGAAAAAAATCACACCTTTAACTCTCTCAGTTGTAACTTAGCATTTGGAGCTGAATAGCTGATCAGTTCAACCCCAAGACTGAGTCTGGAAAGAAGGGAATCAATAGCTTCTTCAATTGGTACTTCTTTACCTTCACTTTTGCCCAGATGGTGTCTTTAACACTGATTGTCTATGTACAATCAAATGTGAGCTGGGGCTCTCTCTCACGACTCTGTCTCAAGCAGCTCAGCGAGCTCTGTTTCAACTGCTTCACAAAGAACACACCTGTTCTCCTGGCTTCCACCTTACAGCTTTTCCAATTCTCGAATGTTCCATTTTGACCATTTTAACCCTTTTTTTTATTCTTAGCCCTTTATTCTTTTATGGCATAAAGAAAGTATATTGATTTAATGAAGTGAAGTGGTACTCCTTCGTTGGCTTTCCCGTGACTTACCGGCATTCATTTTTATTTTATTTTTTTTGAATATTTCGCTATCTCCTAAAACATGTTAAAGAGAGGCATGTATTTGAGCAAGAAAAAATTTAAATAGAAATTAATTAGAAATCAAAGTTCTAGTCCGAAATTTAATTGATTAATTATAAATTCAATTAAAATATATTTAATTAGACATTCTTATTACTTAATTAATCAATTATAACTTTCATTACTTAATTAATTGATGAGAAATTTAGTCAAAAAATGTTTATTTAGAATTTTTTATTACTTAATATTAATAAACATTCATACAATATTAGAAATATAAAATATATAAAGAATTACAATAATTATAGATTTTTTTTACATTTCGTGAAAACACGAAATTAATTCACGCCGCAGTGGCCGCAACACGCATCGCAGCAACCGCAATGGCAGCAATCGCAGTATCCGCAATCGCGACCGCATCCGCGACCGCAACCGCAATTTAAAACCATGATCACAAGATCATTTACAACAAAATTCAGTAAGAGGTTATATATATATATATATATATATATATATATACACACACACACACCAGAATGTCACTGCGGATCATCTCAAGAATTAGTAAAATAAGTGTAGTAATGAATATATTTGTTAAGTACTCTGCTAATCAATCAATATATATGATTATTCACTCATAAAAAAAAGGTGATTATTCATGAATTATATATCATTAATTAAGTGTAAAAAAGTAGTGTGAGAACATGTGATTGATATTTGTTCTCTCTAGTGAAACTAAACCTTCATAGCAACTAAATTCTGTTAAATAGGAAGACAGGTGACCAAAAATGTTAGTGGCTATGCAGTGGATTTTATTCAGTGTGTAAGATTTAGTGTGCATAACCTTAACATTTTATTTAATTATTATAGTACAAAGTGCTTGGAAAGCATTTATTTTCATCAAGCACATCTAACTCTCACTATGAGAATTAGTACAAGCTTTTTCATAGCTAATGCTTTAAGCAGCAGATGAACTAGCTGTTTTAAACTGAACAATGAAGGGATTGTTCTGAGTCAGAACCAAACGCCTGTTTCCTTCACTGTCAATATGAATCCCAATATCTGAGCAGGCACCATTATTACTAGAACAGAAGACAAGCTTATAGTCTAAGCTATATTTCTGAATATTAAACCAACCTTCCACTGTATCTTGATAACCAGTAAGTTTAACAGACCATTGTCTTTCTGATTTAGTCTTCACAACAGTCCACTTTGATGGAGTTGGGGAACAAAGGGGTACAAAAGTGAAAGATAAATCCAAAGGAAGACCTTCAGTGATGATAGCAATTCGGTATGGTGATGAAATTATTATTGGTAGCCCATTAGAGAGCTCATTGCGAGATTGCACTACAGTAAGTGGGCAAGTTTCATTTCCAGTTGTGGTTCGTTCTATTCCACCACCCATTCCTCTGAAAACTGGCAAGATATAGTATGTGCCACCATTGCGAATTGGCTCTCCATCTATGTCGAGCACAGCCTCAGCTGTGGTTGAAGGTAGGTGTGAGGTTAAGGCAGAAAGAAAGAAAAGGGCAAACAAGGTAGTAGTGAACTTCATTTCTTATGTTGGTTTTGAAAGGCTGTGTGTTTTTCAGTGGTGAGGTTGTGAAAATAAGCAAACCATGTATTTATAGTCTATAGTCATGGGTGTTGTCCACCACCCACCTTAGTAAACTGGTGTCGTGATGAATCATCCAAATGACACAATTTGGATTGTTTATATTGACATATTATTTCTTGTCAAAGTTCAATTAATCCAAATAATAATCTGGATGGTTCAGATTGCACCACTTGAATGGTATATCACTGTATCATCTTGGTGGACGGTATACCATAACTTTCCTAATTTAATTTTTATGGTGTATTATTACAAGAGAATTTCTCTTAAATCCAGGACAAATCATGAGTTTTGGAACCCAAGACATGGGGACAAATAATTATCTTATATCTTATTTAATGATGTCATGTCATTGTATTTTTTATTGAGACACTCAAGTTTCCATGTTTTACAAAATAGTCCCTATTAATTTAATATATTTATTATCTTTACTTTGAATCAGTATTTTTTTCTCAAACAGCTCTCTCACGGTGGTATAAGCTACCCTTAGTTTTGCTTAACAAGACAAGGAGACATCATTTTAGAAAATAGAGAAAAGAAAATCTAAACCACTTGGAGGAACATAAGGCATTCGGTGGGCATGGAAAAGAGGAAGAAGTTAGGCATCTTCTTATGGTAAGGCAGAGGATTGACATCAAAGTGATGACACATTAACCACCCCATCTTCCAGTTATATGGACGGAATGAAGAATGAATTAAGATGGAATATGGGGGTGGACGACGGAGTTGATCCCCGATTTTCAATGGGGAATCAAATAGGGTTCAGAAAAAAATCTTATTTCTGTTAAGAGGAATAAAAAAATATTTGACAGGTACTTGAATGTAATAGAAGAAATTTATATACCAAAATAATAAATGAGAGGAGATGACTTTATCATTCACTTGTCACTTATTCAGTGATCCATATGTACGGTTCCGAAACCCAAGTTATCAAGAGTTTTGGAGTATTGTACTTTTTAGAATGTGCATATATAAAAAAATTAAAAATAAGAGATATAAATATAAATATATATGATAAAATAACTAAATCCTGCGGTACTGCCTGTCGTCATCACTCTTCAGTGTTTCTACGGTGAACGTGAAAGGAGTTAAGGAAGGAGGACCCTACTCACTCACTTTAATTTTCCTCAAGTATTTTTCACGGTTGTCAGTAAACAACAAATAAAAATGTCATATGCATAGGATTTGCAATCATATAATCACACATCATCAAAGATGTTTTAAAAGTAACATAATTATTTTAAAAATTTTATATATGATTATTTGTAATTTATTAATAATATAAAAAACTTTACAACAATAATTGGAGACATTATACAAACCAAAACAAATCATAAAAATAATAGCAAGTTAAATTAATGTAAGTGAATAAATTAAGTTTTAAGATCAAATGCAGGATGATTAAGTTTTAAAATTCATCAAGATTAGTTTTAATATTAAATATATTAAATATCTTACCTAAATTAGTTATTAGTTATCTTATAAACATTCTTTGACATAACACATGTGAAAATTAAATTTGACTCCTCTAAAATGAGAAAATTTATAAAATGAAAAAATCAATATATATACATCTTTGATTAATTAAAATATACTAAAATCTAAATCTATTTTATTTAATCAATAGTAGATATGTATTTATTTTCTCACTTTATATATTTACCTATTTTAGAGAAGAAAATTCCGTGATAATTGCATATATAATTCTACATATGCTAACAGAAATTTTATTTATGTAGTACTAAAAATAATAATTAATATGATGACTATATGTATGACTCTAACTGTTAGTAGTAATAAATATATGATATGACTTTTTTTTTACAATTATATGATGTGACTATTGTGAAATATTTTTAATGATGTAAAATTTTATTCAGTTTGCAACTATATTTTTACAGAATCTGACGATAGTTTTCATAATCTAACAAAATTATTCCAAAGGACTAATTATTATCACAAAAATACAATTAGAGGTCAAACAAGAACTTTTTAAACTTAAGAAATCAAAGTAACCAAAAAACATTTTAACCTAAATTATACAAATAACTTGTACATTTTTTTTATTTACTCTGTGAAAATAATATTTTTACATAATCCTAACAAAATAGATATATCAATAAATATATCCCTAATCCCAATATAAATTTATGATTGAAGTTCATCCAACAAATATTATGTCTTTATCTATAATTGAACTATACTAAATTATAATAAGATGATAATATATATATATATATATATATATATATATATATATATATATATGTGTGTGTGTGTATGTGGGATGTATCCAGTGAGAACATCTTTTTTATATAAGAGTGAAAGTAGTAAATCTGGGTCATACAACCATACATAGATAATTAAAATTAAAAATTATTTTATGATTTTAAATTTTAAAATATCACATAACTCTTTAAAAAAATTACATAATTTTATAATTTAATTTTAATCGTTTAAAGTTTGATCCAATTATTATGATATATTATTCTCGTATAAAAGATTTCATCTTACTTTATATAATATATATATAGACCCAAGACCCAACGTACCTCCACTTCTTGCATGAATTGATCGTGGTGACGTGGTCCGTCTTGCTGCAAGCCGCATCACTGTCGCAATTCGTCGTTTTTGGACCGTTGTCACGTCACGTCCTCTCTTAGCTGTCCTCTATTTATCACTGGCCGCTGACACTTATGTCGCTGCATTAATTCTAATTCGACCACGTGCTTCTTTTCTCAAATGTGAGAGATACCTTAATAATATATCCGGTACTTAATATAAAAAATAAATATGTTTTTTTTTTTCAAAATATAATATGATATATAATAATTTTCATACATATTAAATATTATTTTTTAATAATATTCTCAGTTATAATAGGATTTATATTTATGAGATATATAAAATTTCATATAAATGAGTTTGTTCATTAATTAGAAGTTATATTTTTTAAATTTTATATGAATATTAATTATAATTATCTCATTTCAATACACGATCCGTATGTTTTAGAGTTTTATTTCGACCAGAGGTAGTATCTAATTATCTACCCATATATAGCAAAAGAGTGGTGTTGTTTTGACACCAAAACCAAATACTAACACCTATTTTTATATTTTTTTCATATATTTAATCATTATTTATCTCTCTTCTTTCGTCATTTTTTTTGTAAACTCACTATGATTGATGGTATCAAAAGTTGGTATCAAAATTGAGTATCAAAATATCATTTCTCATAACAAAATGTGAGATACCAAGTGCTATATGCATTTATCTTTTTAATTTTGACAATTTTTTTTGACGGAATAATTTTGACAATTTAGATAAAATTCAATTAGCAACATTTATTGATTTCATTTATGATATTTAATATATATATATATATATATATATATATATATATATATATATTTGATTTTTCTATCCTATGTAATATTGTATATGATAAAACTCGTTAAGTAATCTCAATCAACCCAATATTAATTAATTATGTTAAGTCTCTCTTATTTATTTGTTTGGATTCATCTTCCTATATCATATCTCTTTCAATCAAAAATTAATTACCCAATATCTCTTTTTACAAAAAAATTAATAACCATTTGATTTTCATTTTTTTAAGCTTAATTCCATCTCTTGACTCCCCTTCAACATAAATTAGAATATATTTTTTTTGCAACAACAAAGAAAACTAGAAAAGGTACGTTAGCAGTAACAAAGAGAATGTACTATTCCCTCCTTGTTTCTATTTAGGATAAATACTTATTTTGGTCCTCGATAAAAAATGTAGAGGTCATTTTAGTCTCTGATAAAAAAAAAATTATATCGTTAGTTCTTGACAATTATTAACGTGGGACATGTTATTCCCTACGTTGACTTCCATTATCATCCCTAGGCAAATTTGTTTTAAAAGTGCAACATGCGTGTTTTTGCGGTTAATGTTTTTGGGTTTTAAAAGGGTGCTTCATGCATCATGTTTTCTATGTTAATATCTCTTGCAGTTCTTTATAGTCATGACTCTAGCCAATAAGAGCCTACTGTATCCTCGAGAATTTTTTACTACATCGAAATAATCCTTAAACATAGTGCTCTGCACACCTCAAGCTAAATTACTATACTACTATCTCGGGTCAATTTTATACAAATAACACCCTCCTCACCACTTGAGTTTACTCTAGGTGTAAAGTTAAGATCGAATCTCACGGGACCCTTTCCTTCTAATCACGCACTTCTTGGTCGTGCCCGTTTGGTTTGCAAAATTCACTCCAAAATAATTGATTGTTGGGTTGGTAGAATTGGTTTTAGTGGAAGGAATGATTTCTAATTTTTTCGTTGAGAATAATTGATTTTAGATATAGGATCCACAAAATTCTATATATTTATATCTCAAAAGTGATTTTACTTTAACATCCAAACAAAATCAATTTTTCTAAACCCACTTTTAAAATATTATTTTCAAACACAAATCAAATTTTTTTACCTTCGTCCTCTCAAAATAAATTCTATCAAAATTTAAAATAAACGACCCTTTTTTCTTTTCTTTTTTTTTAAGGCAAATAACTTTATTCAAAAAAAATCATTTTCCCTCCTTCAAAGCTGAAAACCAGCACCATGAACGCACTTTTATAAGGTCTAAAACAGTGATGATATCAGAAACTCCATCTTGGAACACTATCTTATTTCTCATCAACCATAAAGACTAAGTTTGTTACAGCATGCCAAATGATCTGAGAAATTACAGGAGAAACAAAACACAGGAACTTCCTTGCTCTTCACCTACCCTTCCTCTTTCTTTGCCTCTCATCTATTCTGAGTTTTCTTTTTCCATCAACACCACTCTCACTGAGTTTTCTTCCTATTTATTCGCCCACTCCACGCCGCGCCGCCGTCGTCCCCCTCCGAGTCCACACCGTCGTGCCCACTCTGTGCCGCCATCCTACCCGGTCGATGTTCTGACTTAAAATAGTACGCGGTCTTCTTTCTGGGGGCTAGGGAAAAAAAAAATACTGTATATTAATTCAAAGGTGTAAATTTTTATTTTGTTTGAGCAAATCAAGTTGCGCAAGCTTTGCAAAAACTGTATTCGTTAAAGTCATGAGGATGTTTTACAGAGTAAAGCCAACGTTGTCAAGCATCAGTATAAATGCTGATCGTGTGTAGGGGTTACTATATGTATCAGTAATCTTGAATAGAAAATATGCTTAGAGTATGCTTAGTTAATAATATATAAATTCGTGATTAATTATGTGTATTGAATACTGGATAGTTAATAGGTTAACCATTAATAATGAATATATTTGTTAAGTTCTGCTAATCAATCAATATATGTGATTATTCACTCATAAAAAAAAAAAAGTGATTATTCATGAATTTATATATCATTAATTAAGTGTAAAAAAGTAGTGTGAGAACATGTGATTGATATTTGTTCTCTCTAGTGAAACTAAACCTTCATAGTAACTAAATTCTATTAAATAGGAAGACAAGTGACCAAAAATGTTAGTGGCTATGCAGTGGATTTTATTTAGAGTGCATAACGTTAACATTTTATTTAATTATTATAGTACAAAGTGCTTGGAAAGCATTTATTTTCATCAAGCACATGCATCTAACTCTCACTATGAGAATTAGTACAAGCTTTTTCATAGCTAATGCTTTAAGCAGCAGATGAACTAGCTGTTTTAAACTGAACAATGAAGGGATTGTTCTGAGTCAGAACCAAACGCCTTTTTCCATCACTGTCAATATGAATCCCAATATCTGAGCAGGCACCATTATTACTAGAACAGAAGACAAGCTTATAGTCTAAGCTATATTTCTGAATATAAAACCAACCGTCCACTGTATCTTGATAACCAGTAAGTTTAACAGACCATTGTCTTTCTGATTTAGTCTTCACAACAGTCCACTTTGATGGAGTTGGGGAACAAAGGGGTACAAAAGTGAAAGATAAATCCAAAGGAAGACCTTCAGTGATGATAGCAATTCGGTATGGTGATGAAATTATTATTGGTAGCCCATTAGAGAGCTCATTGCGAGATTGCACTACAGTAAGTGGACAAGTTTCATTCCCAGTCATGGCTCGTTCTATTCCACCACCCATTCCTCTGAAAGCTGGCAAGATATAGTATCTGCCACCATTGCGAACTGGATTGCCTTCTATGTCGAGGACAGCCTCAGCTGTAGTTGAAGGTAGGAGTGAGGTTAAGGCAGAAAGAAGGAAGAAGGCAAACAAGGTAGTGGTCAACTTCATTTCTTATGTTGGTTTTGAAAGGCTTTGTGTTTTTCAGTGGTGGGATTGTGCAAATAAGCAAACCTGGAAGCATGTATTTATAGTCTATGATTATGATATGATTTGGCAAAAGCAGAACCACTTTCTTTGAGCGCAGATAATATCTAATTTATTTTTTTTTATGTGCGTTAACCACACTTAAAAAGAGATAGAAAATATATTGTATATAACTAAAAAACATAAACAAAATATATTTTGAATTTGATGTCTAAAATTCTTGTAAAATTAGAAATTTTTTTTGGAGGTCTAAGTAGCTTCATGTTGAAGTTGGCACATGCAAACACAAGAAGGTGGTTGAATCTTGTTTGTTAATTATTTTCGAAAAAACCCTTATGAACAACTTTTTCACAAGCAGAAGATAAAAAGATTAAGCACACAAGAAATCATTTTTAAAAGATTAACAAAAGCAATATCAAAACCTCACAGTTAGTATAAGCAAATAAAACTGAAGAGTTTAGGAATAGAAAATTCATGCAAGAGATTTTATCCTGGTTCACTCTCTTCCAACCAAGAGCTACGTCCAGTCCCTTCAATTTGAAGGATTTTTCCACTATTTCTCCAAGTAGATTACAAACAAGTATTCAACACCTCTTCAGGCTGTAACTATTACTTTCTTATCAAGCCTATTGAGGTTCTAACTCTATCATAGAGATTTAAAAGTTGATCTTCTTAACTCACTAAGTGTGAGAGTATGACAGTTTAAGATCAGTTGAATATTACAACAATATTCAAACTAATGAATACAGATTCTTGCTCTTGAAGGAATAATAGAATAAATGATAATGACAAAAGTTCAGCTAGCAAGATTGTGCAGGCAAGAGTTCTTTTTCTTGAGTATCTGAGGTCTTCAATTTATATAGTGACCTTCTCCTTCTCTTGTCATTCTTCAACGGCTACTTTGAATAATCTCGTTTAGAGATAGCATTAAATGCATGATATCCATTATGACTGATGGCTTGATTTTGGCCATCTTGAACAGTATCCTTAGTTATCAAAAAATCACAAAATGGAGGCTCACTGTTCTGAGCAATTGTACCTTAAAAACTTTATTTCCTCTTTTGTGTATAACCCAGCTTTTGTCCAGCAATAAAGATGTCATCGTACAGATCATTTTGTAATTATAATTGTACTATTTGCTTTTTGTATTTCCTTGATAGTACTATGAATTTTCTCAAGGGAAACAAGACATTAAATCGTATATAAACAAATGGAAAGAACAAATATTCTAATGAAATAAATATCAATCATTTGAAATAAATTCATTGTGGTCCAGATTGCATTAAATTATATTCAAGGTAGTAAAGATATAAAACATATAGAACCGTCTACTTAGTTTTAAGAACGCATCTACACAAGATTTTAATTTTGATCGTCCACAGATGTGGCAGAAGCACTCGTCCACTAATGTGGTAGAAGCGCTTGTCTACTAATGTGGTAGAACCGCTTCTCCACTAAAGTCTTTGGACTTGCTAAGTCCTTAGAGAAGCTCCATCCAGTGATGTGGCACTATGGACTTATACTGAATTTTAGTTTAGGCACTATGGATGTATACTTGAGTTTCAAGGATAGCACTCTGGTGCGTGATTTTTAGAATTAAAGGCAAGTGCACCTCGTCGCAATCAAGTAATACGGTGGTGAGACCGGTTATCGTATCCACAGGGATTGGTTATCAATTACCAATTCGCAAACTTAACAACTATTTAGACTAAAATAAAGTATGAGAGATTAAAACAGAAAATAAAGAAAGCAAAACAATATTTTTAGTCTTTTGGGAATTATATCGAACACTTGGAAGGCAAACAGAGATGTGGCTAAGATTGTTAGGGTTAGACTACACTAATCCTCCCTTAATTGCAATGAAATGGTTATCAACACAAGTCATACTTCAATTATGACAATCAAGCCTTTTCTAAAATACTCAAGCCTAATGTCTTAGGTGCATTGAGCATAAAACCCCAAATTAAACCCTAATGTCTTAGGTGGATTAATCTGTGATTTTGCATTAAGTCAAGACTTATAAGATTGCAAGCATTCAACACCTATGTCTAGATTCTTGAACTACTTGGCATATGATTCATGAGCATGCCTTAACACCAACCTTTCAGTCATCTATCAAAGCAACATATCATTCCTATGGGTAGCTAATCCAAGGAAAGCATTGAGCACAGAATCACATACTCATAAAGAAATAGAGACTTGCATTAAAACACCAAATCAAATACAACAAGTTCAGAAAAGCTACATCTAAACCCCAACAATGGGGATTTAACTACTCATGATAAAAGGAAATACAAAAAAGAATGAGAAAAGGGATGGAGAACACTCATAGACAAGCTTCCTCCATTCCCAGAGCAAGGAAATCTCCCCTTCTAGAGCTGGAACCCTATCTCAGCCGCAGCCTCCAAGTCCCCAAGTGCTATCTCCACCAAAAGCTCTCTCTTTTCTGCCCTAAAACAGCAACTTATACCAGTCAGTGCTGTGCGCATTCGCGAGGCGAGACATGTCTCGCGAGGCGAATATTAAAAATCTGCTTCAGAGAATTGAGCTCTCGCGAGGCGAGAGTTTCTTCGCGACGCGAGACCGAAAGGTTTTTCTTCAATACGCCCGTGAGGAGCATCAGGGCCTGGGCGTGATGGCTTCTGTTTGCAGACTCGCGAGGCGAGACATGGGTTCGCGAGGCGAACCAGAAAGACTTGCATTTTCTCCAACAGTCAGCTTTCAGGGTCGCGGGGCGAATCCAGGCTCGCGGGGCGAATCACTGCAGTCGCTTGGCTCAATTTCTTCTCTTTTCAGGCTCTTTTTCATCCAAGCTCCATCAAGGCTAATTTCTGAGCATTTTTCCATTAAATCTTGCAAAACAACACACAGAAACCACCTCATCCGTTCTAAAGGAAAAACTATACAAAATCAACACTAAATTGGCCTAACTATATGCAAATGCATGCAGAAATGTACATGAAAAATGAGGTGAAATCACACTCATCAAATCACCCCAAGCTTAAGACTTTGCTTGTCCTCAAGCAAAAACTAAGGCCAGAAGAGATAAACAGTCAAAGCATGGATAGTGAACCAAGAACCCGAGTAAAATGATCCAAGTAACAGGCAATTCAAACAATTCAACAAGAGACAATCAATTCAAGTCCAATTAGGGGCTTAAGTTTCCTAGACTCACATCCTCACTGATTCGGGCACTCTTGCTCACTTGAAGCTCACCCCAAGCTTGTTTATTTGCTTGGCTCTCTTTCTTGCCTCACTCACTCAAGTGTTCAAGTATATAACAATTCGCTCCATTTTGCTCAAGGAATGATTCCTACCATATGCTTGACTATCAACCAAATCTCCACTTTATTTATGAAAACACTTAAGAATCAAGAGGTCTTTATTTGGTTGTAACGTGGCCATGGGATTAATCTTTAGGTGGGGATAACAAGAAAGGAATATTTTAAAAGGCTAAACCAAGTATCAAACATTTCAACACAAGACACCTTCTAAAATACCTTCTTGGGTTTTCAATACATTTTTTTTTTCACCTTTCTTTTCTTTCTTTTTCTTTTATTTCTCACTTCTCTTGTTTGTCATCCCCATCTCTTTATTTTTATTTTTTTTATTTTTTATTTTTTTGGATAAGGGGATTTTTTTTTTCAACTCAAGAGAATTATTTTTTTTTTTTTCATCCCAAACTTTCAACTACCTTTTTACCCATTTGTAATACTTTAGAAGGTCCCTTGTCAAACATATTTATCAAAACATTTCAGGGTACCAAGAAAAGCATTTTATTCATTCAGGCTCAAAATTGGGCAACTAAGGGATAGCATTTCATCATTCAAAGCTCAGAAGGCCAGAAGAATACCTATTGCCTCAATCATTTTCAAAAATGTTTTCAAAAAAAAAAATTTTAAGCTTTAAAATGGTTTCAAGTCAAGTTCTAGAGAAATTCATCCAAGAGGAATAACACTCTACACAAAGAATGGGGGCAGATTTAGTGAGTACCCCCTAATGGCTCAAAAGCTCACATTTATCAGTTCAAGAACCAGTGAGAAACACAAGTCTAACGAAACATATGCTAATCATCAACTATCCAAGGTCATCTCAAGCATTTTCATTTGCAGCCATATCACAAGAATAAACAGAATTGGGTTCAAGAATTCACTATCACAACAAAATTGGCACTTAGCTCTCACAATCATAAGCTCAATCTAAGCAGGGGTAACCGAATCATGCGATCATGCAAACTTAAGCCTATATGAATGCAATATTTACAATGCAAGCAAAAAGATTACCCCTACCCCAAGCTTAAAGATTTACATTGTCCCCAATGTAAACAATCAAGTTGGAGAGGGGAGAAGAAAAATAAAATAAAACAAAAAATTGGAACGGCTTACCGAGGCGGTAGCGGGTGCTGACTTTGCTTTTTCTTTGCCCCTTTTGCTCTTCACCTTGTCTTCTTGCTCTCCCTTCCTTCCTTCTTCCCTGAAATCACTTGGCAATTTTATTAGTAAAAGAAAACTCTTGAGCTTCTCAAATTATTCAAGAGTTTGAAATTAAAAATCAATTCTAACTAAACAAAAAGGAAAAAAAGAAAAGGAAAAGAAAAATTGGGTTGCCTCCCAATAAGCGCTTCTTTAATGTCACTAGCTTGACTTATTGAAAAGCATCACCTGGATCCTCCTCCCGGATCAAATGGAAATTGGGATGGTGATTGTAACAGTAAAATAACTTTATTTTCAATTCCACCCAGCCATTGGGTGGAAATTCCATTGACCTTTAAAATTATAAACCCACTTCCTCTCGGGTCAAGTGGAATTAACAAGAGGAAGTGTGACATACAAGTGGAAGGGGCTAACTTACAAGTATCCACACATGCATGCAAGCCAACATAATTATTTAATGCAGTAAAATCAGATTGCTCAACATGCATGGTGGAGGGATTGCTTTCCAAATGCACCGCCTTCTCACTTGTTGTTTCCCAAGGATTTGTGGAAGGTAATTCCTCTTGTTGTGATTCGCTAACCACCACCACTTCGTTTTCAATTTGGTCCATTCCCAGAACCCGATTTTTCTCAACTTCCACTTCATGTGGCTCTATGGGAATCATACATGGTGGTGGAGGTGGTAAATAAGAACAAAAGGTTTCCCAATCCTCCTCGGTATATATATATATATATATATATATAAGCTCACCAGTCATAGGATCGACTCGTGATGGGATGTTATGAGATAGAGAAAACTCCTCGAAGAATTCTCCCAAATTTATATCGTCATCCCACCACAAGTTGTCCTCCAAAACATGACTGGAAGCTTCCTTATCAGGTGGACAATAAAAATTTTCCATGACTTTTGTCCACCTTACAAAACAGAACTCAAAAACAAAAAGATCAAATATATACAGAAAAATATCAAATATACACAGGAAATAAAAATAAAAAAATGTCTAAACTAGTTGTCTCATTTGTTACTATTGATATTGACAAAGCCAATCCCCGGCAACGGCGCCAAAAACTTGGTGCGTGATTTTTAGAATTAAAGGCAAGTGCACCTCGTCGCAATCAAGTAATACGGTGGTGAGACCGGTTATCGTATCCACAGGGATTGGTTATCAATTACCAATTCGCAAACTTAACAACTATTTAGACTAAAATAAAGTATGAGAGATTAAAACAGAAAATAAAGAAAGCAAAACAATATTTTTAGTCTTTTGGGAATTATATCGAACACTTGGAAGGCAAACAGAGATGTGGCTAAGATTGTTAGGGTTAGACTACACTAATCCTCCCTTAATTGCAATGAAATGGTTATCAACACAAGTCCTACTTCAATTATGACAATCAAGCCTTTTCTAAAATACTCAAGCCTAATGTCTTAGGTGCATTGAGCCTAAAACCCCAAATTAAACCCTAATGTCTTAGGTGGATTAATCTGTGATTTTGCATTAAGTCAAGACTTATAAGATTGCAAGCATTCAACACCTATGTCTAGATTCTTGAACTACTTGGCATATGATTCATGAGCATGCCTTAACATCAACCTTTCAGTCATCTATCAAAGCAACATATCATTCCTATGGGTAGCTAATCCAAGGAAAGCATTGAGCACAGAATCACATACTCATAAAGAAATAGAGACTTGCATTAAAACACCAAATCAAATACAACAAGTTCAGAAAAGCTACATCTAAACCCCAACAATGGGGATTTAACTACTCATGATAAAAGGAAATACAAAAGAGAATGAGAAAAGGGATGGAGAACACTCATAGACAAGCTTCCTCCATTCCCAGAGCAAGGAAATCTCCCATTCTAGGGCTGGAACCCTATCTCTGCCGCAGCCTCCAAGTCCCCAAGTGCTCTCTCCACCAAAAGCTCTCTCTTTTCTGCCCTAAAACAACAACTTATACCAGTCAGTGCTGCGCGCATTCGCGAGGCGAGACATGTCTCGCGAGGCGAATATTAAAAATCTGCTTCAGAGAATTGAGCTCTCGCGAGGCGAGAGTTTCTTCGCGACGCGAGACCGAAAGGTTTTTCTTCAATACGCCCGTGAGGAGCATCAGGGCCTGGGCGTGATGGTTTCTGTTTGCAGATTCGCGAGGCGAGACATGGGTTCGCGAGGCGAACCAGAAAGACTTGCATTTTCTCCAACAGTCAGCTTTCAGGGTCGCGGGGCGAATCCAGGCTCGCGGGGCGAATCACCAGAATTCTGCTTGGCTCAATTTCTTATCTTTTCAGGCTCTTTTTCATCCAAGCTCCATCAAGGCTAATTTCTGAGCATTTTTCCATTAAATCCTGCAAAACAACACACATAAACCACCTCATCCGTTCTAAAGGAAAAACTATACAAAATCAACACTAAATTGGCCTAACTATATGCAAATGCATGCAGAAATGTACATGAAAAATGAGGTGAAATCACACTCATCACACTCGTCTGCTGACGTGGCAAAATGAACACGCTTATTTTCAAGTCTTTGGACTTGCTTTTCTTAACAAGTTATTTAGGTATTCATTTATAGCCTCGTCTACTAAGGAAAGTCAGTCTACTTATCAATTAAATTATAAACAGTTTAAATAACCTTTGGACGGGTAATTCTTTGCACGAGTCCAAGCATTATATACCTTATATTATATTGAATATTCCTACATAAACTGAACTCACTTGTTAGATCTCAACTAACACTTTGGCAAACAAATTTAATCCTTTTGTTAGCATCAAAACTTAGAGATTATTAAATCCAAAATCACTTTGGTTCCAACACATTCTTCGGCCGACCCTATATAATATATATAACCTCGGGTTTAACTTCTTTCAAATCTGTTTGTGTCTCTGTCTCTCTGCTTCAACATCATTCAATAGTTAGTTCCTTTATGTCATTTATCGGTTTTATCCATCATTTTCTTGATTTCAACATAGGGGTCATTTACAAAAAAAAAAAAAACTTAATTAGAGATTCTATGTGCTTAAAGTGGTTCTTTCTCTTTGTTGATGATTAGAAAATTGATGAATATTGAACAAAATGACTAAATTCTACATTTACATCATTGAAGAAATAGGGGTTGAAATATCGTAAAAAAATCATAGGTCTTAAAATCAAACATGACCAACAATGCGAAAATCAAAAGTAAAATCAGTCAAATATATTTTTTAAGGAAAAAATAAGTAAAATATTAATTTAATAATTTTTGAAAATTTTCAAACTTAAATGTAAAGGGTCGTGTGTGCATCTGATGAGCGCTAACCATTATTCTTTTCTTTTTTTTTTTGCAGTGTGATCTATGTATTAATTGGAAATGAAGTAAACCGAAATATATTTTTTCAGTAATGAAGTACTGTAAAAATGAACAGTAAAAAGACTAGTGGATGAATAGTAAACTGAACAGTAAATAGTCTTTGGTTTTTAGGCTAAATTACACTTCTAGTGTTCTAAAATGTTCAATTTGATCCTCAGGTTTTTTAAATGTTCATTTTGGTCCCTTAATTTCTAAAACTTATCAAATAGGTCATTTGTTAAATTGACTAATGACGACGTCTTACCTAATGCGACGTGACATTAAATTTAATATTTTAATGTCACGTGGCAATTTCAGGGAAAATATTTTCTTATTTTAAATAAGTTTTTGGCTAAATTACTCTTTTGGTTCCCAAGTTGTTTTAAAATGTTCAATTTGTTCCTTAAGTTTTTTAAATGTTCATTTTGGTCCCTTAGTCAACTTGATGTTGCCATTAGTCAACTCGACGGAAGGACCTATTTGAATAAGTTTTAGGAATTAAGGGACCAAAATGAATATTTTAAAATAATTTGGAGATCAAGAGAATAATTTAACGTTGTTTTTATTATAAGTCAAAATTACACAATTAACTTCATACATATACATACATACACATATATATATATATATATATCTCTGTGTGTGTGTGTGTGTGTGTGTGTGTGTGTGTGTGTGTGTGTGTGTGTGTGTGTGTGTGTGTGTGTGTGTGTGTGTGTGTGTGTGTGTGTGGATAGATCAATTGTTTTGAACTAAAATATAATGTGTTAATGAGTATGAGGTCTAGGTTCAAATCCCAACAAAGAAGAAAATTAATATAATATTTAACTTACTAATAGTGACTAATAAAAAAACTTCATTTTTTTTTATAATTCATTTTATAAAAAGGTCATGTTAACGAGTGTCCTTAAAATATCTTTAAAAAAACAAAAAAACAAGTTTTCAATGAAAAACAAACTTAATTTTTTTTTATTCTTTAAAAAATATCTTCAGGATATTTATTAGTATTTTCTTTTGTAAAAATAATTTTTTGGATAATCCAAACAAAATAAATGTATCAACCAACATATCCCTAATCCCAATATAAATTTATGATTGAGCAAGAATTCAACAACACCAACACGTAAACATCACAAAAATATTGAGTAAATAGCCAATTTGATCCCTGAAACTGTGAGATCGTGTCAATTTGGTCCCTCAAATTAACGAAATTGCAAAAAGGTCCCTGAAACTGTCAAACGTTACTCAAGTTGGTCCCTCCGTTAGGCAGGGTTACTTGACGCCGTTAATGGTGCTGACGTGGCACGTTACACGCATATTTGAGGGACCAAATTGATACAGGGACCAAATTGACACTCAATTTTTTTTCAAAAATCCTAACTTCATCTTCTTCTTCTCTCCCCTTCTCGTTCTCCCCCTCTCCACCCTCTCGATCTCACAAGCATACTTGTATGTCGCCATAACCATACTTTGTACTCTTCAGCAACTAGGCAAGCATTAAAAAGATCCTTACATATAAGTAACTCAAATATTTCAGGATATTATGTTCTTCTAGCGAACATCTACACACGCCCTCGTTTATTTTCATTTCTTTCATCTTTTCAAATTTTGACAGTTATTATCTATGTGAGAATGAGTCAGTCACAAACTCCCATTAGACCCATTCAACTTGCGATACGCACGCACCCAGTCCTATAACCAACTAAAGTAAGAAAAGTTAAAAGCACAGGTAGGTTAGCCTTCTAACTTATACATGACAATGGATGTAAAATACAGAAAAATCAGACAATGCACAACTGAGAAAGAACAAGTTGACCATCAAAATGCAAATTGCTCATAGATTAACTCTGTCAGCTATGAATGTGATGAATGATGATTCAAAAGAACAAGAGCATTATATGACTACAAAACAAAGAAACCCAATTCCCCACCCATAATTGAAATCTTCCACAATATTTATCTAAACATAAAATAAAAAAACGAAATAAATAAGAAGAAACGCAGATCGATCAAGGTTGTTGTTGAGCATCAATGAAGCCAAGCATCAACAAGCACCTTCTCCTTCTTAGCCCTCTCAACATCCCCGATCCACCATCATCTTCACCAATTGTTCAAACCCAACCTTAGGCTTCCACCCAAGCACCTTCTTAGCCTTGCTCGCATCCCCTTCGGATTATCCACCTCCGAAGGCCCCAAGTACTTCTTATCAATCACCACATAATCCTTCCAATTCAGACCCACATACCCAAACGCCACCTCCAAGAACTCCTCCACCGAGTGCGACTCCTCCATCGCCACCACATAATCATCCAAGCTTCTCCTGCCGCAAAGATAAGCCACATGGCCTCCACATAATCCCCAAATAATCCCCAATCCCCCGGAAGCCATTGATCGGAGGGTGGAGAGGGGGAGAACCGAGAAGGGGGAGAGAAGAAGAAGATGAAGTTATGGTTTTTGAAAAAAAATTGAGTGTCAATTTGGTCCTCGTATCAATTTGGTCCTCAAATATGCGTGTAACGTTCCACGCCAAAGATTAATCCGGCATCAAGTAACCCTGCCTAACGGAGGGACCAACTTGATTAACGTTTGACAGTTTCAGGGAACTTTTTGCAATTTCGTTAATTTGAGGGACCAAATTGACACGATCTCACAGTTTCAGGGACCAAATTGGCTATTTACTCCAAAAATATTCTATTTGATTGATGAATCATTGAATCCATCTGGACCGTCCTGCTGCGTCGACGCGTCACTCTCGCAATTCGTCCTTTTTCGCAGCTTGTCCTCTACTTATCATCACTTGCTCACCGATTTCGCTGTAGTATTAGGTTAAAAGAATCTTTTGATACTGGTTTTCAGAGTCTTTTATGAAAATAGTTATCAATTTGATTTCATTTATGATATTGATTTTCAATTTGATTCTCATACTAATTAGTTTTTATATAAGAGAGATCAAATTATAAATTATTATCATATATAGGGATTAAATTAAAAATAATTATCACATAAAGAAATCGATTTCAAAATGAGTATGGGTCTAGATTCAAATCCCAATATAAAAAATATATATAATATTTAACATATTAATAGTGACTAATAAAAAAACTTCATTTATTTTTATAGTTTATTTTATAAAAGAATCATACTAACGAATGTCTTTAGTACATTTTTAAGAAAATAAAAAATAAAAAATTTCAATACAAAACAAATTATATCACATTTTTAAATATTAAATACATCAATTTTTATAATTCCTTTTTTCTATTCCTTAAAAAATACACTAAAAATATTCGTTATCATTTTCCTCTATAAAAATAATATTTTTGTATGATCCAAACAAAATAAATTTACTAACGAACATATCCCCTAATCCCAGTATAAATTTATGATTGAGCAAGAATTCAGCAACACCAACACGTAAACATCACAAAAATATTCTATTTGATTGATGAATCCTTGAATCCATATGGACCGTCTTGCTGCGTCGCCGGGTCACTCTCACAGTTCGTCCTTTTTCGCAGCTTGTCCTCTATTTATCATCACTTGCAGACACCCGTTTTCGGTGTATTAGGTTAAAATAATTTTTTGATCATAATATGTCATATTGATTTTTAATTTGATCCTATATATAAATAATTATCAATTTGGTTTCTATATATGCATTGGTATTCAATTTGGTTATCACTGTTAATTGGTCCTTATATAAGAGGGATCAAATTGCAAATCATTATCACATATATGGACCAAATTGAAAATAATTGTTACATATAGGGATCGATTTCAATATTTTTTGTTGAATTGGTCTCTACATGTGACAATAATTTGTAATTTGGTCCTCTTATATAGGGACCAATTAATAATGAGGACCAAATTGAAAATCAGTGTCACGTATAGGGACCAAATTGATAATTTTTTTACGTATAAGGACCAAATTGAAGATCAATATCACGTATAGGGATCAAAAGATTACTTTAACCGCTGCATTAATTCTAAATCGACCACGTGTTCTTTTCACAAATGTGAGATAATAGTACCTTAATATAATACGACCCCCCGCGGACAATATTATTATAATATGGATTTTGTTGGACATTAATTAAGGATTTCAATAAAAATAAGTGTTTCTTAAAAAACTTATTAGAATAGTAATACATATTCAAATATTGAATGTAACACTTTCTAATGATAAGTTTCTTCTTTTGGTTCATTAAGTAATGTCCTAAGGGTATTTGTTAGCATTCTTCATATAATATTTATCGAAAAATGATAATAAGTATCCTTAGTATGTTGTTTAAGAAACAAGAAAAAAAATTTGTATAAAAAAATATGTATTTAATATTTTGAAAAGTGTTATACTTCGTTTTTCAATACATTTTTTTTTATAAATTTCTTAATCAATTTCCTTAATTTCCTTAATGCACTCGTTAACCCAACTCATATTTATTTAATATAAAAAGTTAAATAAAATGTAAATAAATTGTTTGCATTTAAAACTGATGAATCATTTATTTTTAAAATATATGTTTATTTTAACCGAAAATATTCTATTTGATTGATGAATCATTGATTCGATCTGGACCGTCTTGCTGCGTCGCTCTTGCAATTCGTCCTTTTTCGCAGCTTCTCCTCTGTTTATCATCACTTCCAGACACCGATTTCGTTCGATTAGGTTAAAGTAATCTTTTGATTTTTATATTTGGTATGGTTTTTCAACTTGATCATTGTATGTAAATAGTTATTAATTTGGTCCCTATATATAATATTGATTTTCAATTTGATCATCATCACTAATTGATCTCTATATAAGAGGGACCAAATTACAAATTATTATCATATATAGGGACCAAATTGAAAATAATTGTCACATATAGAGATCGATTTCAATTTTTTTTGTTGAATCGGTCCCTACATGTGACAATAATTTACAATTTGGTCCTCTTATAAGGGACCAATTAGCGATGAAAATCAAACTAAAAACCAGTGTCACGTATATGGACCAAATTGATAACATTTTATGTATATGGACCAAATTGAAAATCAGTGTCACGTATAGGGATCAAAAGATTACTTTAAGTGTTGCATTAATTCTAAATCGACCACGTGTTCTTTTCGCAAATGTGAGATACTAGTACCTTAATATAATAAGACCCCGTGCGACCCGCGAATAATATTATTATAATATGGGTTTTGCTGGACATTGGTTAAGGATTCCAATAAAAATAAGTGTTTCTTAAAAAACTTATTAGAATAGTAATACATATTCAAATGTTGAATGTAATACTTTCTAATGATAAGTTTACTCTTTTGGTTCCTTAAGCAATGTTCTAAGGATATTTATTAGTATTCTCCATATAATATTTATCGGAAAATGATAACAAGTGTCCTTAGTACGTTGTTTAAGAAACAAGAAGGAAAAATTTGTATAAAAATGATGTATTTAATATTTTGAAAAGTGTTCTACTTCGTTTATCAACACAAAATTTTCATTTGTAAATTCCTTAACCAATATCCTTAGGACACTATTCAGCAAAACTCATATTTATTTAATATAAAAAGTAAAAAAAAATGTAAATAAATTGTTTGCATTAGGAAAAAAAACTAAGGAATAATAATATTTTTAAAAATATATGTTTATTTTAAAAGAAAATTTAAAATTGATGATGTATATAAAAAAACCATTATAGACAGATTACAAAATGATGATATATTTTCGACAACAACACTATGAGTCTAAAATGTTATGCAAACATAATAATACTATTGACAAAGTTATCGATGCATTTAAGTGCAACATTAATCTTTTAATAGGATGACGCCATAATAATTCAATCGATAATTTGAAAATGAAAGACAAATATTGCATTATATTAGCAAAAATAATGTGGGAGATAGATTTCAGTACCAAAAAAAAAGGAAACGAGTGTTAAAACTTTCAAAAAAATTAAACAGTGCATCATATTTATTAAAACTTTAAAAAAAAAAACCAAATGCAGAAACCTACATAAAAGAAAAAAAAAATCTCAGATACACATAAAATGAATATTGAAAACGAAAAATAGGTATTCCACATCTCTAAATATATAATTTATTTTCATAGCAAAATTATGACTTAACATTAACCACTTCTCTCCTTTTTTTTTTTTTCCTTTTTTACAAGAACCACTTCTCCTTTTACTATCTTAATATTGTATTTTTCTGAACATTTAATATTACATATATGTTTTTAAAGCAACAATTACATTTCAAGTTGACTAATCATTTTTAAATGTAATTTATTTAAACATTGACGCAAAACTCTTGCCAATGATATTAGTAATGCTATGAAATTTTTTTGCCTTTCTTGAAAAAATATATTTGATTCATTTTTACTCTTTCTCCCGTACAAGTTAATCAATTTTAGAAAATATATTTATCTATCATATCACTTTTAACGTTTGGCATTTATCCCAATACATTGGCATTCTGATTCTCTCAATATTCAATTTTATAGTGAATTCGGTTTTTTCTTAGCAAAAATATAAATTAGCACTAATCATTTATTTTCTCACAACTTTATAGTATTTCTTTAAACATTTAATTTTTTATATATATATATATATATATATATATATATATATATATATATATATATATATATTCAAAGCAATAACTACATTTAATCAATTCTCAGTATAACTTATCTACACACTAATATTAAACACTTCACATTGATCTTGGCAATCATATGAAATTTTTTCTTTTCACTTGAAAAATATATTCGATTTATTTCTCCTCTTTTCCTCTTGCAAATTAACCATTTCTATAATATATATATATCTATCGTATCATTTTTAAAATTTGATATTTCTCTCAATACCTTTATATTATGAATTTCTCAAAATTCAATTTTAGAATGAACTGCATTTTATTTTCATCACAAAATTATGATTTAACACCATTTCTTCACTCGCTACCTTGGTATTATATTTATCTGAACATTTAATACTATATATGTATGGTTTGAAAGCAACAACTGCATTTCAAGATGATTAATCATTTCTCAATGTAGTTCATTTAAACAATGACGCTAAATTCTTCCTAATAATCTTGCTAATGATATGAATATTTTTCTCCTCTATTATAATATATTTCATTTATTTTTCCTCTCTTCTCTATGCAAGATAATCATTTAAAAACATTTATTTATCTATCGAATTATTTTTAACATTTCACATTTTTCTCAATACCTTATTATTCTGCTTCTCTCTACATTCAGTACTCCCACTACTTGTTATTTTACTTCTCTAAACATTTAATACTATATACATATTTTCAAAGCTACAACTTTGAAACATTCAATAACTCATACAAACTTGACCTTTAACCCACTTATCTTGCTAAAGTATAATTACAAATCGCAATGACAATGTCATATATACTTTCAAGTAGTACTGGACAAGATCTCTGTTTCAATCCGAACCCGAGCAACCCGAAAGCCACTTTGAACATGCAGTCGGGTTTAAACAGATCCTCGGGTTGGCAATTTTAACCAACAAAGTTACCATGGTTGCCGGCAGTCGGGCTCAGTACCGGAAATTTCAGACCGTTGGTGACCGAACTTGACCGAGATAAGAGAAAAGGGGAGAGAGGTAGCTTCCATGGCTTGGGGGAGAGATTTCCGGTGATAGGGAGAGAGATGACGGTGCAATCAGTGGTGCGGTGGCCATGACGATGCTGAGCGATGGTACACTAGTGGAAAATATACATTAGACGGTAAAGGTTTACGTCAGTTAACCAAAAACTAGACGTTAAAAAGGGGGCGGTGGCAGTTTTGTAAATATCATACTTCATTAATTCACTGTTAACGTCAGTTGTTTTAAGGACTGACGTTAAAAGTGAGGCGGTGGCAGTTTTGTAAATATGAAATCACTATTTGCGTTAGTTGTTTAATGAACTGACGTTAAAAGTGTTTTGCAAGAAATTATTAAAACTTTTAACGTCAGTTGTTTATAAAACTGACGTTAGAAGTGTGATTTTTACTTCAGTTAAATAAATAACTGACGTAAATAATCAACTCATTCCTATCTTTCTTTCGTTGTCATCTCCCTGTTGTCACTCTTAACGCAGATCATCACTCCATATAGTGCAGTTTATTTCTAATCTTTTTTTTTATAAAAGTTTATTTTTAATCTTAATTAATTAGCTTGAATTAGTAAATTAACAAATTCTTATGCAAATTAAAATAAATAAACACTTAACATAAAACAAGTTATATATGTATAATCAAATCGTATCTCATTGAAGCGATTCATAAGTTACAATTACATGTTTAAAAGATAAAAAATTTCCGCAAGATAGCACTAAAATATAAAAAAGTTTCGCTTCAACATCATTTTCTTCTCGATCCCTGTCCCTCGAATCTCCAACATTGAATGCATCCCCTCCCTCATTTGAAGTCGATGCTCCATCCGAATCCAGATCACTTTGGAGCCGTGGCGAGTGAAGGGTGCACTCGATCTGTTTCAAAGAATATTCTTGGAACAGCCACTTGGTTCCAAAGCCGAGGTTTTGGAACCGTAGTCGCCGATTCTCCAGAAGGATGATGGTGTGTGCAATTCACATAATGCGATTTACACACCCTTATCACCCATGTAATGCGATTTACACAACCTCAGAAGTTGTTTGACCATTAAGACAGAGACCTTTAAGTCTAGGTACAGGAAGAAAGAGTGATGAAGTTATAAATCTCCATGGCAGAGCCATATTGTGAAGCAGAAAAATTAAAGGAAGGAAGGAAGCTATTTATAGGAGTAGGGGATGAAGTTACTAGGCGTCGTAAGTTGCTAAAAAATTAAATTGATCATTAAGAGCATTAGGTTCCAAGGCGCATTGGGAGTTGGCAGTCATATATTATATATAAACGTGCAGAAAAGAAAACGCCCGAAGGAATAGGAAGAAACTTATACACTTTTAACGTCAGTTGTTGAATAAAACTGACGTTAAAAGTGTTTTTAAAATAAAAGATATTTATTTTTAACGTCGATTGTATAAACAATCGATGTTAAAAGTGTGATTTTTACTTGCTTAAATAAACAAGTGGCGTAAATAATCTTATATCCCTATCCGAAATGCCCTGTTGTCACTTCTTAACACAGTGCGTTAACGTCGTTGTTGAATAAAACTGAAGTTAAAAGTGTTTTTAAAATAAAAAATATTTATTTTTAACGCCTTGTTTATACAATTGACGTTAAAAGTGTGATTTTTACTTGATTAAATAAATAGCTGACGTAAATAATCCTATATCCCTAGCTATCTGAAATGCCCTGTTGTCACTCAATTAACACAGGTCTCAGAGCCATTTTGTGAAGGAATAGAAATATAGAGGAAAAGAAGAGGCGGTATTACAGACTGTTACAGAAGAAAGTTACTTTAACACTTTTAACGTCAGTTGTATTCAACAACGGACGTTAAAAGTGTTTTTTTTAAAAAAATATTAATATTTAACGTCTGTTTGTTAATAAAACTGACGTTAAAAAATTAATTTTAACGTTAGTTGTTTAATACAACTGACGTTAAATGTTGTTTTATATAACGTTTACACCCGCGCGTCTTCTGCACTTCGCTCTGTACGTACGTCTCTTTTCTCTTTTCATCACGCTCAACCCTAAATCACTCTCAACCCTCACTCTCACTCTCACCCAGCACAGAACCCTAATCGCGAGCTCATCTCCACCGCAACCACCGTGAGGTACACTATTAACCCTAACTCTGTCTTTCCATTCATTCTTTGCAATAACTTGACGTACATCTCTCTTTCCCCTTCCCGCGCACTAACTCTCCTTGTCCCTCTGCTTTCAGTAACCACATCGAACGTTGGCCACCACTCGAGCTCCCCTCCCCACCACCACGCGAGCACCTATTTCTGGTGAGTATTTAGGGCACATTTTTGTATTTTTGGTTTTGAGTGTATGTTGAAACTGTAGTCTCAGTAGTTGAAACTTGAAACCGTGAGTTTGAGTTGTTTGGAATGTACGTCTCTGTTTTTGGTTTTGAGTGCATGTTGCTCTGCTGGTTGATCTGTCACGGCCGTGATGCTAATCACGGCTAGGCGATTATCAGTTCTGCCTGTGATGGCATGGTTCTGCATTGATTGCACGTTACGGCCGTGATGGACATCAACGCCAGTGCCGTGACCAGTGCTTGGCAATTAATCTTTAAAAACTATAGTTTTCAATCTCCCGTATTGTCCTTATATTGGATATATATATGTTTTGTATATCTACAGGACCTATCTAGTTATGGATTGTAGTTGGATGGTTTGTAAGCGTACTAGTGCTGAGTATTTGAAGGGGGTGGGAGAATTTATAGAATTTGCTCAAAGGAATGTTCCTAATAGTAATGGAATGTTCTGTTGTCCTTGTGTCAAGTGTTTGAATACGAGGAAATGTACGGTGAAGGATATACGTACTCATTTGATTTGTGAAGGGATTTGCTTGAGTTATACAAGATGGATATGGCATGGTGATATGTTGTTGAGTAGTAATACGGCGAGTGTCTCCCAAAGTGAGGACGTTGACGTAGATATGGAGGATGATCGAGTAGAGGACATGATCCGTGATATTGGACAAGAATCTTTTCATCGAGCACATGTGTATGATAGGTTGTGCGGTGATGCGGATAAGCCTTTATATCCAGGGTGTACTACTCATACACGGTTATCGGTGGTGCTAAAATTGGTTTGTGTGAAGGCGAGAAATGGTTGGAGCGATAAAAGCTTCACGGAATTGCTTGAAGTGTTGAAAGACTTGCTTCCGGAGGATAACACATTGCCTGACCGTAACTATGAGGCCAAGAAGGTATTGTGTCATATGGGTATGGAGTATAAGAAGATACACGCATGCCCCAATGATTGCATATTGTACACCGGTGTTCATGAAGACAAACACGATTGCCCCAAATGTGGGTTATCACGATACAAAGTGAAGGGTGGTGATGATGATGATGATGTTGATGATGTGAGAAAAAAGGGTCCTCCCGCGAAGGTGTCGTGGTATCTTCCAATAATTCCAAGGTTCAAGCGATTGTTTGCCAATGCGAAAGATGCGAAGAATCTTAGATGGCATAATGATGAGAGGAAACGTGATGGAAAGGTTCGTCATCCTGCTGATTCTATTCAATGGAAGAATATCAATACTATGTTCCCGGATTTCGCCGATGAGCCAAGAAACCTAAGGCTTGGACTTGCTACGGATGGAATGAATCCTTATGGTAACATGAGTAGTATTCATAGTTCATGGCCTGTTCTGTTGGTGATTTACAACATGCCCCCTTGGTTGTGCATGAAGCGCAAATACATGATGTTGTCTATGATGATTTCGGGCCCAAAGCAACCGGGAAATGACTTAGATGTTTATCTAGGTCCCTTGATTGAAGACTTAAAAACGTTGTGGGTGGAAGGTGTTGATGTAGTTGATGGGTATTCTCATGAGACTTTCAAGCTTCGTGCCATGTTATTTTGCACCATCAACGACTTTCCGGCATACGGTAACTTGTCTGGGTACAGTGTCAAGGGGCATAAAGCATGCCCTATATGTGAAGAAGGCACATGCTACACTCAGTTGCATCATGGAAAGAAGACGGTTTACCTTGGGCATCGGAGATTTCTTAGACGTGATCACCCCTATCGTAAGATGAAAAAAGCTTTTAATGGATGCCAAGAGATAGAAGAAGCGCCGGCGGCCTTAATTGGAGA
The DNA here is from genome assembly GCA_030762895.1 of Sophora flavescens. NCBI lineage: Eukaryota > Viridiplantae > Streptophyta > Magnoliopsida > Fabales > Fabaceae > Sophora > Sophora flavescens. Next base: position 219,293,252 of record CM061063.1, read on the forward strand.
GCAGGTTTATCAGAGGGTAAAGGACATCGATGTTATATTCGGCAAGTCCAAAAAGAAAGGTAAAGCTGTTGAGAAAAACATATGGAAAAAGAGGTCGATATTCTTTGATCTTCCATACAGGCGCAAGCTTGATGTCAGACACTGCATTGATGTGATGCATGTGGAGAAAAATGTGTGTGATAGTGTGATCGGGACGCTTCTCAACATTCAGGGCAAGACAAAGGATAGTGTGAATGCTCGTCTCGACCTCGTTGCTATGGGTATACGAGAGCAGTTAGCTCCAGTTGTTGAGGATGGTAAGCGGACTTATTTGCCGCCAGCATGTCATACTTTGTCAAAAAAAGAGAGACAAAGTTTCTGCGGGTGTCTTCAGGGCATCAAAGTTCCACATGGTTACTCTTCAAATATGAAGAGGCTTGTCTCTAGTGATCTTAAATTGGTTGGCTTGAAGTCTCATGATTGTCACATCTTGATGCAACAACTTCTGCCCGTTGCTATTCGTGGTATTGCTACAAATAATGTGAGACATGCCATTACTCGGTTGTGCTCATTCTTCAATTCTATATGTAGCAAAGTCGTTGACCCCCGTATGTTGGATGACTTGGAAGTTGAGGCTGCTACAATCTTGTGCCAATTGGAGATGTATTTTCCTCCTTCCTTTTTCGACATAATGGTTCACTTAATTGTTCATTTGGTGAGGGAGATTAGATTACGTGGGCCGGTTTTTCTGAGATGGATGTACCCAGTTGAGCGCTACATGAAGATCTTGAAAGGGTACGTGAAGAATCCTCATCGTCCGAAAGCATCTATTGTTCAAAGGTATGTTGCAGAAGAAGCTATCGAGTTTTGTTCGGACTACCTTCATAACACGGATCCTATAGGGGTTCCTAAGCCTCGGCATGATGAGATCAAATGTCAAGGTAAGGGTACACATGGCTTAAGAATTAATAAGAAGGATCGGGAGGAAGTGCTTCAAGCACATTTGTATGTATTGAACAACATCGAATGTGTTCAGCCTTTCTTATTTGAACATAAAAGAAAAGTCAATCAAGAAAACCCTCGAATGAGCGAAAGGTGGTTGTTGAACAAGCATAACAAGACTTTCTTACCATGGTTCAAGGAAGAAATGCTTAAGGATGGTAGTACTGCTTCTGATGACGTAAAATGGCTAGCACGTGGGCCTAACTTCAACGTCATATGTTGGAGCGGATACGACATAAATAAATTTTCCTTTTATACAAAGGAACAAGATAACAAGAGTACCATGCAAAATAGTGGGGTTATGATCGTGGCCGAAGCAATGCACTTCTCTAGTGCAAAGGACACAAAACCCGTTCTAAAGACCGACACCTTACTTTGGATATATTGAAGATATTTGGGTGCTCGATTACACTAAGCTTACGGTGTCTTGGTATTTAAATGTAAGTGGGTTGATAGTAACAGTGGTGTACAAACCGATGAATTGGGGTTCACATTGGTAGACCTCAACAAGTTAGGTCATATAAATGAGCCTTTCATAATGGCTTCCCAAGCAAAACAAGTGTTCTACATCACCGATCCTTCTAACAAAAGGTTGTCCGTGGTTCTCCAAGGAAAAAGCATGTATAATGGTAGTGATGAAAATGAAGATTCAAATCTTGATATTCCTGAGACTCCTTCTTTTTCAACAAACATGCCTACTATAATCGAGGAGACACAGGTGGACGATGTACATGCCACTCGTGATGATCATCACGAAGGGATATTGATATAGGTAGTTTAAACTTAGTATACATTTATAACCTATGTTAATAAATATATATTGTTTTGAACAGGCATACATATGGATCATTGTTCCATTTTTCCTTTGTAATTCTGTAATGTGTGTGATATTCTGTGTTACTGGGATATTTACTGAATTCAAGGATGGCTTAGGGGAGTGATATTTTAAAACTGAATTTAAAAAAAAAAATACTATTAACGTCAGTTGTATCATACAACTGACGTTAAATACAACTGACGTTAAAAGTATTTTATAAAAATATACAGTACACTATTAACGTCAGTTGTTTATTACAACTGACGTTAAAATTAAGACCTTTAACGTCAGTTCTTGATAACAATTGACGTTAGTTTTAACAAAATTTACGTCGGTTTTGTTAAAGAACTGACGTTAATTTTGACAAAATTAACGTCAGTTGTGTTAAAGAACCGACGTTAATAGTGTTATATTTAACGTCAGTTCTCAACTGACGTTAAAAGTTAAACTTTTAATGTCAGCTGTATTTACGTCAGTCAGTGTTCTGACGTAAAAAATCAATTTTAACTGACGTAAAAAGCACTTATTGCACTAGTGGTAGATCGCCATGGTGACGAGATCTGAGAGGCGAGAGTGAGACTGTCATGGCTGAGAACTGAGAAGAGAGAGCAGTCAGCACTTGATTCATGAGACCGAGAATGAGTAACAGGGAAAGAGGTAAAGTTGTTAGGGATTTTTAGATATTAGGTATTAGAACAAAAAAAGTAAAAAATAAATAATGTTAGCCCAAAAACAATTGGCCCATTATGCAGGGTGACTCATTTTGTCATTTTTCACCGGTTGTTGCTTTTTACACCACAATTTTTTCTCATGCACCACAATTTTCTTTTAAAAAAACATTAATATCCCTAAAATACCTCAACTATCATATTACACCTCTAACCTATATTTAGACATACACCATTCTCCTCTCCTCTTCTTCCTTTTTCCCTCTTATCCCTTCCCACCCCACCCATCCATAATTTCAAGAGAGCCATGGACGGATCTAGTAGAGGTGAGCATCGGGTGGGTTCGGGCTGGGATTGGCGGGTTCAGGCAGGTTCGATACAAGAAAAATAAAATCCATTTCTGCCCGTCATATGCAGTGGGTTGGTCGGGTGACGAATTGTGCGGGTTAGCGGGTGGGTTCACACCGATCCATAATATTTTACTATTTTATTTATTATTTCATAAAAAATAAAAAAGGGAAGAAAATAACAATTTTCCATAATTTTCGTTTGCTTCTTGTACTGACCCACCCGATTCCAACGTGAGGCGCCAACTGGGTGCCATTGGAGAGCAACAAGCTCTTAGATTCTCTCCTCAATCTCCCTAGTAAAATCAGAACGTTGGAGAAGACCCAGTCACCCAGCTGCCATCAGGCCGCCGTCGCGAGTAGAAGACCCAGCCGCCCAGCTTCCATCAGGCTGCCCCCGCATGTAGATGATTCAACCACCGAAGCCACGCGCACCTCGCCGCAGTGAGAAGGGAGTCACTCGGCAGAAGGAAAGTCTGGGCGAATGAGAAGAGGAAGCAAACCTGGTTGGTAAAGGACAAACAGAAGCAAATCTGGGGGAAGGAGAAGCAGATCTGGTCATCTGGGGGAAGAGAGAAGTAGATCTAAGGGAGGAGGTGAGGGAGGAGGGACCTGGTGATTTGGGGTTGAGATCATGGTTACTACTTCGTGGGACGAAAGGAGACACTCAACAGAAGGAAGGTCTCAATTTTTTTTAACGTGCTCGGTCGGATTCGGTTACCGATGGATTGCATTATGCCAAACTGAAGCCGCCTGATGCTATCCATGCTAAACCAATTTTTTCACCTGATCAACTCGTTTACCCGACCGTACCCGCCCATTTCAAACAATTATCAATCGGTTAGCTCGATTTCGGACGGGTCACAGGTTGATGATCGGCCTTAGGATCTAGCATGCCCGGGTTGACAAGAAAACATAAAAGTGAGAAAAATCAAACTCGTCATTTATCACATTCCTCATTGGAAGAGTCGTCCTATTTTTATGTCAAAGACAACGACACACCACTAACAACACCTCACATTCACACACCAGAAATGCAGTACTTCTCTTGCAGTGGTTTTTTTTGTTAAACATGTTTCCTAATAACATGACAGACTCTTTAATGATTTAGTGGGATGGATACTTTCAATTGTTTTCAAAATAGCAGGTATGTTACAAGCGTTAAAATATATACTTCTGGTAATCATCAAAGAATAAAACTACAATACCGGATCTATGGTTCTGGTATGTCCAACTGTTAAAATTAAGTTTTCCAGAAATGTACCTCTGGTGAGAATAGAAGATGCGATAGAAGAAGAAGTTGAAGCACTTTCTTTTTTGTGGAAAGTGAAGACGAAAAAGACATGTAGTTGGGAAGAGGAAATGGATGAAGAATAAATAAATGGATAACCAGAACTTAGCGGAGGAAAGGGAGGGAGGATGATGAAATATATGATGAGCGGGAAATGAAATATGAGAGAGAGGGAAGAGGAGGAGACAATAAGGGTATTCTGGGAATATTAGAAGTCTTTTAAAAAATTTATTGTGTAATAAAAAGATGTGGTGTAAAAAGTAACATCCTTTTTCATATATGGCCATATTAAAGTTAGACAACCCACACTCATTGTTCAGAGGTCAAAGTTAGCGGCCTATAAAACCATTTTTTCATTTATGCGCTTGTAACCCTAGATTTCGCTTGTTCCCTGGCTTTCTCAGTCATCATCCATTCTTCCTCTCATAGCCTACTTTTTTATCTTTCTCATCTTTCTCTAATCTCAATGATCGATTGTGGCAGCGGCAGTGGATGTACGGTGGCATCTTTCTCATTCTCGTCTTTCAACTCTTTTACACACGTAATAACTCGCCGGTCGAACCTGTCACCCATTCAAACCATGATCCAACCAAACCGAGCTCCCAAATGGGCGGAAACGGTTTTATATTTACACAATTCAGTTTTAGTCGGGTGGATATTTTTCGTACCGAACGGGTTTCCACCCCTGCTTTCAGGGCCATATATTTTATTTATAGAAGGTGTATGCTAGTTGATTGTCAAATCAAAATACCAAAAGAACAAAACCATAAATAAATTTGGATGTGTCCATTAATCCTGTAGGGTGATTCATGTTTTCCTAATACACTTCCAATTGACAATCAACAAACTAAAGTAGGATCCAAAAACGATGTCTCTGGTACGTGGCCATAAAGTGTACAAAAAATTCAGAATATGTAGCAATTGCACAAACATATGGTGAAGCATAAATAATTCCCAACTTACAAATCGTATTGACAACTTAAAATTGAATTCTCACTCAATGTCTCACAATTTGTATACATTTCATTATTTGTTTTTCTGTGATAAAAAAATACACGTTCTTTTGCAAATATGAATAACATGGTAAGGACTTCCCTTGACATTACAGCAATATGTCTTGAAATCCAGACTTCCTTTAAGAACATCAAGATATAGTGAATGGTGAGGAAACTAAACCCTGAATGAAACAAAGTAGGCATGTAAGAAGCTAAAATTGAAAGAGTTTAGCTCTTTCATTCAATAAAACAAAATCAGAAAAATAAATATCTCACTTTTGAGATAGGATAGGACCAGATTTCATGCATCCAATGTATATCCTAAATTAAATAAAATACACATATTAAGGTGGTTAGTTAATCTCATTTAATAAAAAATTAAGGTTGTTATCTAAATTACCCTTTATGGGAATGAGAAGTTGCTCATGTTGTTGGGAATAGAATGAGTCATTAGAAAACATAATTTGAATTAAACGAAGGATATTTTAGGAATAATATCATTAAAGATTAAAGAGTCATCGGAAAATAAAATTTTCTTATATATTAGACCAAATATTTTGGGACTTTTTTGCTTATAATAAAGAACGGAGAGAGTATAACGCATGACTGCATTTATGCCGTTAGTAGATTTCAGAGACTCTGAGAGCAAGGGGGGCAATCCCATGAAAGCAGATACAACAAAACATATGATTGTATCCAAGCATCCTTCAGACCTAACAAACTATATAATAGATATAACCAAATAAAAATTTCATCCTATATATTTGATTCTATCCAAGCATCCTTAAATTTTTTTTTTCAATCACAGGAAAATGTGAATTACCTTGAACGCACTCAATTTGAGGAATAGTAATTGCTTCCATTAAACCCAACTCATAAACATGTGAGATCAATGGTCTTTATCACTTTGTTCCATCCAACAACCACCCTTGTATTATGTCAAAATTCTAGCTATTTTTTTATGGTTGTGTAGCATTACTCATATGAGATAGGCTATCTCAGGATAACAATCAATGACCAGCATGAATTGGACAGGGAACAAAGTCAAGCCCAAGTGTATCATTTTCATCAATGGAGTAATCCCTGGTGTATCACCATAATCATATGCAGATACCCCTTTTGTTAATGAAGGGCACGCTGCAGGTTATACTGCTCTTATGACAGGGTTGTTTTTTTATTCAGTTTTTCATGAATGAATGGATAACCAAGTCCTGCAAAGTTGGAGAAACCATTAGTACATACTATAATGACATATGGGGTTTCTCCAATATCATGCTATATATAATAGACAATTCAATAACCAAAAGCACCATAGTCTCCCAAAGACTACTGTCAATTAGATAAGTGCATTTTGATCGAAGTATTTTAACAAAGAATATAATTTATGCATGAAGTTGTTGGAACATAAGCACTCACATTCACTCATAATGCACACACATAGAAAGAATAGAAAGAATTGAGAAAGATGAGAGAAAGAGATACACTAAAAAAATTTTGTTCAACAATTGCACTACACTTTCACTTTACACATATTCACTTCTCTCCACTTCTACACACTTACACTATAGCACTAAGTCTATTTATAGACTTGCACACGCACTAACTAATACACTTACCAAGCTTCTAACTAATCACTTTAGTTACAACAAAATAATCACACTTTAACAAACTAACTACATAACTAATTTGAATTATACTCCAACAGAAATATTATTCAATCTTGGCAGAAACAAAGTCTATATTACAATTATATATAGTTTAAACAGAGACATTAGCTTCTTTATTTATAAACCTTCAAAGTGAAAGCCCATAATCACACGAAGAAAGAGATCTATAGCATTAGAGAAAGAGTGGTGCCACCTGAGAATTTGTGTAATTAACATATTGTGAGAGAAAAAATGTAACACCTTTCTCGGACGCTACATTTTCTGTGACACTTCTATTCTATAAGACCGAGTAGAGTGAAAAATAAATATTTTCAAGTTAAAATACGGGTTTACTTTTTTTTTTCCCCAAATAGTACGATACATATTCTTTAACATATATCATCAAACTTATGTATAAATATTTTACAAACCATACTCCAAGTACTAACAGTCATAACCATAAACATCCAGAAAATGGCGGAAATACCAACGCCATTAAAAATAACATACTGGAAATATACTTATAATAATACTAACAGCATTGGAGCAACGGCTCCACAAAATATAACATAAACACAAGACTCATCATGCTGGTCAAAACAAAACAATGACGAAATGTCATCCCCACATAACTATAAAGTATACCCCCGTCACACCGCCAGTATACTCATCACATCCACGGTACAAAAACCACTGACATTGTGCCCATGCGTCCAAGTAATCTTAAACTCCAACTGAGTGTGATGGCGAAACAGTGTCGTCGTCATCTTCGTAGAACGTAAAATAAAACATAACCAGAAAAAACAGAAAATGATGTGAGATTCCCATTCATCATACACATAAAGCAGATATGCAGCAGTACGACACACAGGTGTGTAAGACAATCAATTATACAGTTATATCATCACTCATAGCAGAACAAGAATGTTTCACAGAAACATAGCCACCGAACAACGTTCACCTAGATAGGAAACATCTAAGACTCGAGGAATGACCTCTGATTTCCTATACCATGGTTTTAACAAACAGTCGGAGAGAGTGGTTCGGAGGATTGTTCCGGATTACACCAGCCTTGGGTAAAAATGAGTCAACAGTCAACATCGTGCACATAGACTTTTTTGGGAACATCCTACACTACCAGAAAATACATAGCATCTAGTCGAGTATGTCGATGTATTGCAAGATCACCATGCCACAGGAGTAACCAACTGAGCCTATATGAGTATTTCATACCCCGACATCCTCGAGCATCAACCAGATCGTCACTACGAAATTCGAACTCGCATTAAAGTGTTAGCTCAATTTCCTAGGCATAACGGCCTTACAGAACATAGTTTCACTATGCGTTTAGGAAAACTTTGCCGGAAATGCGTTCTTCTCGTCCATCCATCGGATGACATCTTGATTCCATCGAAATCCTTTCAACGTATTTTATCAGATGCTAGATGTTCTTAAGTTTGAATCATCGGTACTTAACATCGAGCTAAATTTTTCAAGTAACCTTTCATCTTTGTGCAAAGATATCTTAAAAACACTTGGATACAAATCCTAACTCATTATGAAATTGGATCACAAGTCCAATTATTTATTTCTCTGCACTTTTCTATTTGAGCATTTCTCTTGGCTTCCAAGAAAAGCAGATAATTTTGAGTCCATTAAATCTGATGGATGTATCGATAATGAATTATCCATACTTTATAATATAAGGTCTTGTTCCACCATACGTCATAAATTATTAAGTTCGTATTTTCACTAACCGTTTATGACTTAGGTTTTTGCATTTTATCGTAAATGTTCGTCTTTGAAGACTAAAATCCTTTTTGGCTTAAAACCAAAATCAAATCAATTTCTAAGAATAATTTCCATAAAAGATACACAGGTATCAATTTCTCAAAACATTTTCTCGAAAATCTTTTAAAAAACGCTTGACGTCGGTTTCGCCACTTTTTACTGGATTTAGGCCCAAAAGCCACACTTTTGAAAATATGGTTCTTCACCTCAAATCTATTACTCTCCTAGGTTGTAATACTTATATTAAGATATTGAAATACTGATTTTACATTTTTCTTTCCATTCACACAAAATTCCTAAAAACTGGACATTAAGTTCAAAATCGCGTAATTTCTTTTTCAACGATTGTTATAGTTCCACCTGTGATACTCCAACCACCCCATGAATTGGTTATTCCTAAATGAGTCACGACGGGTATAACGAACATACCCTGTCTCCACATTGGGTCAAGAACATAAGAATTCTCACAAGGAGAGAGACGACCATTCTCTTACATGGGACACAGGTGGAAGAATGGTAGGCCAGTCTTGACACAAATGGGCTTTCAGACTTAGCCAAGGAACGCCATGGCAGATAAGCAGGGACCTCAAACATGAGAAAGACTGACGCCTGATTCAGGAAGGGACACGAGGGCTCCTCTTTATCACTGGAAGATCCCAATATTCTACAGTAGAATCAGTCCCCAACCTTCAAAATGAAGGATCAAAAGTCTGCTTTCCAAAACCCAAGCAAATGGAGGCCGATGACCTCAGACCTATAAAAGGGGTAGAATAAAGCTTTTCCATATAGCAACTTGATCCATTATAGGAGGCCTCTGTCATTAGAAGAAGACCGCTTTGAAGTTAGGAGAAAAAAAATTACTAAACCAGCCATGCGGGTTGGCCACTAAAGAAGAAGGCCTCTATGAACGCTTTCACTAGAAAAAGAGAGAAAGACCCGTTCGGCTATGTAAAGAAGTCCCTGCTGGCTTCAACCCAGTCCTAACATTCTACAATAAGAGTGTCCGACGTCTAATAGAAGGGGCACCACTTTCATTCTTGCGCTTGGCGCTCTAACATTACCAACACTGACCATTGAATAAGGAAGACCTACCACCCACACAGCAAACCAACGCTCCCCTTTTAGTTCGAAAAGAAGAAGGGTTGCGCTCGGGTGAAAGACTATGCCTTCAAGGGGGACTGGACCAGAAAAAGGAGCGGGAAGGCATGGTCACAAGACCCCGCTTTGAGCCATCGAAGACCAGATGATGGGTTACGAAGATATAAAAGGAAAGAGACTCTCTGGAAGACCAGTCAGTGAATTAGGGGTTACGTCCAGAAAAGGCGGCCCTTTCATTTCTGAATGAAGCCTTACACACGAACTATAGTATAGAAGGAGACAGGCAGAAGCCTTTCCAGAGTGAGCGCCATACATTACTATAGCGCACACTGGTCCCCAAAGAGAAAGGCTTTCGTCCTTCCTGGAGATTATGGGAACTTTCTTCTATTAATTGTTTTCGAAATGCCGATTTTCCTGCCATCCTCATTAGTAGGCTAAGGCGATAAGGAAAAAGAGAGGGGTCCTTAGTATGTGGCAAAAAAGGCAAAGCTGCAGGAGAGACCTCGCTTTCATGGATGCTCCAGTTACCGAAGATCCAAAGCAAAGGAAGTGCGAGCTCTAATTCCTAGTGGACATTATGCCCTTGTTACACAACAACCCCTTAGAGGAAGGGCAAATCAAGGAGGACAGCGGGAGGTCTTCTAAACCTTTGGTATAGGTTCAAATCCTATTGGACGCAAGCAATTTATTTGTATGTATGTATGTATGTATGTATGTATGTATATATATATATATATATATATAATTGAATTTCTCTATTTCTAAAATGATTTAGAATGATTTACGAATTGTGAACAAAAGCCGCTTAGACTTTTAGAATAATAACTTATTTCAATTGATTGATACGAGTTGATTTTCTGTTACGATAAATTGAGGAAACAATAGCCAATTCGATGCCTTGGATATGAAATTCCTAAAAAAAAGGCAAAGTCCGGTATTTGACGAAGATCTTTCTATCAATAGATATGATTTAATGTTCGATATAGGGGATAGGATCTGCTATTTCTCTCTTCATTTTTTTTAGAGAGAGCAGATAAGATATAACGCTATAAAAAAATCTCTAAAGACATGATGTCCTAACCAACCGACGAATATTCCATCTCCATTATCCATTGGGCCCGCTCTAAACAATCCCCCTTTTGCCGGATTATTTCCGATGTAATCATAAAAAGCTAATTTTCAGGAATTCTAGACCAAGCTTCTGATAAACTTTGATTTCCTTCTAAAATCATTCTATTTCGTCTGGTATTTCGTATAGATAAACGATACGTGGATACAGTCGAAAATTCTCTTTTTTCTGCTATTCAAACTAAAAGATACTTTCGAAAAACTAAATAGACTAATTACTTTTGTAACAACAATTGGAATGATATTAACTCCTATTTATTCATTATCTATGTTACGGCAAATGTTCATTACTTTAATGGCATCGGTAACTGTATATTTACAATTACGACGTGGTGATCAGTTGGACCTTTAATTAAATGTTTTTGTTTTACGCCACGTAATTCACCCTCAGCCAGGGTTGGGTAGAATAACAGAGCAAGTAAAGTATTAGTAGCATATCAAAAATGCGTTCCTCGTCATTAATATGTTTGCTCGCGGTAATTGTGGCCTCTCGGGAGAATTGATGACTGCATCACAGATGCTCTTGCTGTTACTAGTACATCTGAGAATTCTTAATTAGTCTGTTTAAATTAAATAGCCCCGGACTGTGGAACAAAGGAGTATCCTAAACCTACACCGAGGTATTGACGACGATTCTAAAATATCGCAGAACAGAATGGGATACGATGAGATAGAATGCAATAGAAACAAAGAAAGATCAAACCAATAGCGATTCATACAAGATAAATCTTCTAAACGATAAATTGGCCAAAGAAACCGTAAACGGGACGGAATGGTTGGGAAATATTCAAGTACCTAAAAGAGCCAGCTATATCCGAGTAATTTTGTTGGAATTGAGTCGTATAGCTTCTCACCTACTATGGCCGGGACCTTTATGGCAGATATTGGTGCATGATGTCGTGCGAACGCACGTGCGATTCCGGCAAGTGTACCGGATTGTCGCCAAGTAATAAAAGATATCGATCCCACAGAGACCGTGATCTCAAATCGCAACTAATTGTCAAATTAGTAAATCTGGACTGTATAAAAAGGATACGTATTTTGAAAAGGTTTTGAATTTGAATTAAGAGATAAATAAAACAGAATCAAATAAAACAGAAAACAAATCTTTTTTTATGGTTTTTCAGATCTAAATGGATTCCTAGGGATTTGGGTTACCTACGAGGCTGTTTATGTTACTAATATGATTTACCCTTGTTAATTATCGAAATTGCCTTGAAGGCGAGTTTATCCTCAAATAGTTTAAGCTCCCTCCCGGGTTACAAAAACCGTGTCCAATTGAACCAACCCCTACTCTCGTGGTAGTCGAATTCAGATTGGACCCTTTGCATTTCGTGACAACTCGTTGATCCTCGAAGGACGGCTTCTAACTCTCATGATTTCATTCCTAAGTCCGACTCTATAGATCCGACACCTAAGTTCACCGCTAGGTTCCTCCTTAGAATGCCTATGACACGCAAACAAGTGGCCACCGAATTTACGAGTGATTCAAACACTAGAAATCAGATCTAAAACAAAATCGAAATTAACAAAGATATTACATCAAATTAACAACATAAATCAGATCTCGGGCATGGCCCCGATCCCTAGAAACTAAGCTACTACTCAAGCCTTGCCATGGAGATGACAGGCTTGATTACAAATAACATGAAATTAAACTAAGAGAAGAGAGGAGGAGGAAGAAGGGAGATCCTAAATTATCGCCTAAGTGTAGCAGCCCAAGTGTCCTTAAGCCTCTGACTTGATCCCATATTTATAGATTTGGGAAGTTAGAATCCCAATCTAACACAAATTAGATCCAAATCAGTTGCTTCTGATCCAAGTAACACGCATCACGGCCGTGATGGACATCACGGCCTGGCCGTGATGGCTTCTGCCTTGGAAATTCTTCACTGGTTGGTATGTCACGGTCGTGATGCTCGTCACGGCCTGGCCCTGACAGCTTCTGACTTCAGCCTTCTTTCTTTTCAGTTTTTGCTCGATCATGACCGTGATGGGCATCACGGCTAGGCCGTGATGGCCTCTGTTTGGCTCATTTTCTTCACTTTTCAAGCCCCATCTTCATCCAAACTCCATCATGGTTGATCCTGAGCATTTAACCCTTAATTTCTGCAAAACAACACCACAAAACCGCCTTACCCGTTCCAAGGTAAAAAATTAACAAAAATCAAATTAAAAATGACTAAATGCATGCAAAATGATAAACAAAGATGAGGTGAAACCACACTCATCAAATCACCCCAAGCTTAAGATTTTGCTTGTCCTCAAGCAATCACTAAGGCCAGAAGATATAAATAATCAGAGCATGGATAATGAATCAAGAACCCGAGAACTAATCCAAGTGACAGGCACATTCGAATAAATCCCCAAGAGATAATCAATTTCAAGTCCAATTAGAAGCTTAGGTTCATCAAATTCATATTCTCGCTGATTCAGGCACTCGTCTCACCTCACTCAAGTGTTTCAGGGTATATGACAATTCGCTCAATTTCCTCAAGGAAGGTATTCTACCATAAGCTTGACTATTAACCAAATCTCTACTTTATTAATGAAAACACATAAGGATCAAGAGGTCTTTTACTTTGGTTGTAATGTGGCCATGTGATCGCCCTGTCGCGCACGCGCCAAAAAGAACGAGCGGGTTTTAAAACTGTAGTTTAGGGCGACAACTCGGATGTCGTCTCACAAGGACTCTTAAAGTGCTATTTTCCACAAAAATCAGTTTGGGGGGGGGGGGGGGGGGGTTTTGGATTGGGATGCAAATAAGTAACAAAATAATAACAGCGCAATGAAACAAGGCAATTCAAAGAGATTGTCAAATAGCTAAAAACCGATTAATCTATTGTTCTCGATTTCCCAACTATCATAGGTTCATGCAATTTCCAAGCCCTAAGCAGATTCTAATCCCCTCCCGGTTGTAGCAACAATTTACAAGCGAAACCACTACTACAGATACATGTCCCTATTCCCGAATTAAGCAAACGGGGTTAAGCCCTTCGTGAACTAAGCGAACACGAAACGTACACATGCGAATTAAGCAGACGTGATTAATTATAGGAACATAATATCACCAGAAATAAATCAACACAACCCAATATACTCCTGAATTAAGCAAACAGAAATATAAAGCATGGCATTGAAAAGGGAAAAGCATACAAAACAGGAAATACAAGAACCTCAAGTGTGGTGGAAATCGATTACAATAGATTAATCGTAGAACTTAGTTCTCCATGAAAAAAATGAAAACACACAGAAAAAATGTAAACAGAACAATGGAGAAGCAAAAAGTTCTCTCTAATCTGCCCAGACAGCTATTTATAACATTCATGAATTTTGCCCACTCGCGAGGCGAGAACTAATTCGCGAGGCGAATATTGTGAAGAGTCAGCAACCTTTGGCATTCTCGCGGGGCGAAGAAAGGATCGCGGGGCGAGGAACTGAAGAGTCTTCTTATTACGCCCGTTATGAACACCAAGGGCCAACCGTGATGCTTTCTGACTTCCAGGCTCGTGAGGCGAATGGATGCTCGCGAGGCGAGACTCTTCAACTTCGAAACTGCCACAGCCGTGACCTTCAACACGGGTAAACCGTGATAGTCTCTGACTTTCAGGGCTGGGTGACTCGCGGGGCGAACCAGAGACCTTGCATTTTCTTGGAACAATCAGCCTTCGGGGTCGCGAGGCGAAGAGCTGTTCGCGAGGCGAATCCCCTGTTTCTTTATTCTCTTGACTTCCAACTTAACCTGAAAACAAAGACACAGCTATAAGTGTATTATTTGACTCAAAACTGGCTAAATTAACCTAAAACTACTTTAGCGACTCAAAACCTTGCTTGAGGACAATCTAATCTAATTTGGGTGAAAATAGGATATAATTTGCACAAAACCCTGGTCATACTAGCCATAAAACTAGATGAGCCAGAGGCTTATCAAAATACCCCAAACTTAAACTTTGCTTGTCCCCAAACAAACTAAGACTCAAAAACTTTAAAAGACTAAAGACATGGCAAGGTTAAGGATTCAATCAACTTTGCACAAATTTCAAGCAATTTATCAAAACAATTTTTCCTTCAATGCTCCCCCCTTCCAAACAAAGCAACCCCCACATGCATTTTTTCTAAACAGTTGAGAATTTCATCATTCAAACAATCATTAATCTAAGCAAGGGATCCAAGTTACACACAAGAGGGAGATCACCAATTTCAAACAACTGCATTCCTCACAAGGGCATTTAGTGTTCACTTAATCGCTCAGTTTGTGTCATGCTATCAACATTGCACTCAATTTCACTTTCCAAGAACATTTCCCATAAATTTGATTTTCATCTCCCAATGATTCCTACAGAAAACATGCAAGCAATATCAAAAGGTCTTTTATGGGTTGTAATGGGGCCTGGCTAAGGGTAGGATATACAAAGGTACTAGGCTGAAGACCCTAAGAACTAATAGAGCATGAAACACTTCAAAACATTAGAATTCCACTCAAGTTCCTTTTCTCATTTTTTTCTTTATGCTTCTGGGTGACTACAACCTTTTTATTCAAATAGCATTTTTGACATTTTTGCACTTTTTTTTTCAATCCCAAACAACACATCACACCTTGTAGCCACCCCAAACTTAATTTCTTGCAACCATTCTCTTTCTAAGATTCCATGCTCTCCTAATCCTAAGATTGGGTTAACATGGTTTTCCAGATTTCAGCTTATAACATAAGGTTATCAAGAATTAACAGCTAATCAGGCTCAATGGGGATAACTAAGGAACATGCATTAGGGATGGTTATTTTTAGGCTAAGGGGTTATTTACAAAGAAAATGCCTAAATCATTTGAAGCAAACACATAATCATGCAAACCAAAAAGAGACTCAAGCAAATTCAGGAAAGTGCAACTTGAAAGTGAGTTCACACAATTAAAAACATGTTGGAGGCTCAAAACCTCACCTGGACATTCATGCAAATTTTTTGACAGAGATTCTATCCCTAGTGTGTGCTTCCTATCACCCCAAACTTATCATAAATCATGCCATCATAACAAAATCTCAAAGTTCATTTTTCAATTTCACATGGGAATCACTTTTCAAAAACATTTTCAGCCTAGGGGGAATCATCACCTAAATCATGCAATCAATCTGTGCAAAATCAATCAAAATCCATCAAACTTGCCAACAAAAGACTCAACACAACTCCTGAGCTTCTCAAATTATTCAGGAGCTTTATTAAAAGAAAAGGAAAAAAACAAGACAAAACAAAACATAACAAAAACTACAACAAGTTCCCTCCCCCACACTTAAAATATACATTGTTCCCAATGAAACAACATAACAATAAAATCAGAGTGAGGGAAAGGAAAGGGAACTCCTTGATCAAGTGGCAGTGTAGGAGCTTTCGCCTGGATCCCATTTCTTGTAGCCTAAGGCCAAAGAGGTGGAGTTCATTCCATGGTCCCATAACTTGCATCCTTGATATATGAGTAAACACTTGACAATGATGGTGACCTTGCTCAATGCGGCGGACTCATCACCTCCTTTTGGGTCACAGACGAACGCTTCATCAACAAAGTCCTCCCAATAAAATTTGGCTTCAATCCCTTGAACTGTCCATGGTGCAAAATCCATTTCCTCTGGTGGCTTCGCAGGGGGAGGTGGCAGATAGGTAGGGAGGGCCTCCGGTGCTGCTTCATCTTCTGCTTGTTCCTCATGCACTTTATTGACTAATCCATCAACTGCTAAACATGCAGCAATCTCAGCACACACCACACAATGGTTAGTGTTAGTACAATCAGGGCAAGAAAAAATATCATCAAAGCCAGAATTAAATGGAAATTCAGAAACCAAGTCATCACAGGTATCATCAATAAGCTTAGAGAGCAACTCCAATTGGAAAACAGAGTGCTCGTCCAGGGGCTGCTTCATAGTATCAAAGATTTTAAACCTCGCCACTATATCACCAAACTCCATAGACATGGTCCCATCATCAACATCAATTTTAGTCTTGGCTGTCTTCATGAATGGGTCCGCCAGGATTATTGGTGATCTACTGGAATTTTTCTCTCCTGCCATGTCCAGGATGTAGAAATCAGCCGGGAAGATCAAATCATCAACTTGCACCAGCACATCTTCTACCATTCCCATGGGGCGGGCACTGGTCCTGTTAGCCAACTGGATGGTAATACCTGTATACTGCAAGGGTCCAAGATCAAGGTTGTTAAAGATGGAGGTAGGCATGACATTTATGGAGGCTCCCAAATCCAACATGCAATTTTCAAATCTTCTATCCCCAATAGTGCATGGAATCGTAAATATGCCCGGATCCTTGCACTTCTGTGGTAGTGCCTGAGTAGGGGTTAAAGCAGCAACTCTTTCTGGTGCAGGCCTAGACTGGATAAGAGCTGAGACATTTCTTCCCAAATCAACCCTCTCATTATTCTTCATCTTCCTCTTGTTGGTGCATAGATCCTTGAGTAATTTTGCATACTTGGGCACCTGCTTGATCACATCTAGAAGGGGAATATTCACAGCTACTTTTCTGAACACATCTAAAATCTCCCTTTCTTTGTCTTCACCACCAATCTTCTTATTTTTCTGTAATTTGTGTGGGAATGGGATTGGTGGTCTGTATACCTTCTCAACTTCAACTTCAACAATAGGCTCAGGGGTTACCTCAATAGTTGCTTCATCTTTTTCAGAGGTGGCCTCAACAACTTTTCTAGATCTCAGAGATATGGCACTCACATTAGGGTTGGAGGCATTGGGATTTATCACTGGCTGTGCAGGCAGCTGGGTTGTTCTTTGACCTTGCTGTATGTTATTCATGGTTGTGGCCAGCAGTCCAATCTGTGTCCTCAAATCTTGAATGCTAGCATCATTCATTCGCCGATCATCGTGGCTGTGAGGCCTGGAATCGTGCCTGGAACTGTCCCATTTTTTCTTTGGAAAAGTGTAGTCATTTGTGCATTCATTTGTGAAGTCAATTGTGAAGTCATTTGCTTGAACATGTCCTCCAGTGAAGGTCCAGAAGGTGCAGAAGTGGTCACTTGAGGAGGATTCTGAGGTGCCATCGGTTGTTGTTGGGATGAGTTCCCATACCGCAGATTAGGATGATTCCTCCAGTTGGGATGGTACCTATTGGTGGAGAGGTCTGGAGTGCTGTGTTGGTTCTGACTGTTGCCTGGATTATAGGGATGGACTGCATAGGCTTGAGACAAATCAGAAAATGACCCTTCCTTTAGAATGGGGCATGCATCATAAGGGTGCTCAGGAGAGTGTCACATGCTACACAACCTTGCAGGCTGAACCCTGTCTATTGCCAATTGCCTTACAAAAGAAGTCAGCTCATCCAATCTATTCTCAAGGGCGGCCTGGTTGGAAGATGAACTATGGACCTCATGCACACCTCTTGTCTCAACTGAATTTCTTCTGGTAGTAACATGCTGGGAATTTAGTGACATATTCTCAATGAGTTGCTTGGCAGCAACTGGGGTCTTATCAACAAGCGCTCCCCCACTAGCAGCATCCAAAAGATTCCTATCCATCAGCAGTAATCCTTCATAAAAGTATTGGACCAGGAGCTTGACAGCGCGTCGAGCGTGCGCTCTGTGATTCCGGCAAGTGTACCGGACTGTCGCCAAGCAATAAAAGATATCGATCCCACAGAGACTGTGTTCTTGAATCGCAATCGGTTTTCGAATTGAGTGAATCTGGACTTTTTAAAGGATTTTTATACTTTGAGTGAAAAGGGTTTTGAATTTGAATTTAAAAGATAAACAAACAGAAAACAATTGTTTATGGGGTTTTAGATTTAAACGGATTCCAAGGGATTTGGGTTACCTTTGAGGCTATTTATGTTGCTAATCTGATTTACCTTTGTTGATTACCGAAATTGCCTTGAAGGCGAGTTTATCCTCTGATAGCTTAAGCTCCCTCTCGGGTTACAAAAGCCGTGCCCAATTGACCCGACCCCTACTCTCATGGTAGTCGATCCCAGATTGGACCCTTTGCGCTTCGTGACAACTCGTTGCTCCTCGAGGGACGGCTTCTAACTCTCGTGATTTCAGTCCCAAGTCTGACTTCTATAGGTCCGACACCTAAGTTCACCGCTAGGTTCCTCCTTAGAATGTCTCAGTCATGCAAATAACCTAAGTTCACCGCTAGGTTCCTCCTTAGAATATCCACACCTCGCAGATAAGCGGCCGCCGGGCTTTACGAGTGAAACACCCTAGAAATCCTAAGTTCACCGCTAGGTTCCTCCTTAGAACGTCTACGTCACGCAAATAAGCGGTCACCGAATTTACGAGAGATTAACACACTAGAAATCAGATCTAAAACAATAACGAAATCAACAACGATTTTACATCAAATCAACAACATTTACAAAACTCGGGCAGAGCCCCAATCCCTAGAAACAAACTACTACTCCAGTCTTGCCATGGAGATGACAAGCTGGGTTGACAACATAATGAAAAATACAAAAATCAGAGAGGAGAGGAGGAGAGGAGAAGATGATCCTAAAATGTAGCCAAAAGTGTCCTAGATGATGATCGATCTATGATGATCATCTTCTGCATCTGCCTGGTCCATATTTATAGAAATTGGGAAGTTAGAGTACCAATCCAACTCAAAATCTGATCTATTTCGGTTGCTTCTGATCCAAGTAATGCGCGTCACGGCCGTGATGGCCATGACGGCCAGGCCATGACGGCCATCACGGCCAGGCCGTGACGGATTCTGTTTCTGGCAGTTCTGGAACAATTCAGTCTTTCGCGACGCGAGCCTCCATTTTATGTCCGTGATCTCCATCACGGCCAGGCCGTGATGGATTCTGACTTGTGGTGGTTTTGGGTCACGGCCGTGATGTGCATCACGGCTAGGCCGTGACAGACTCTGACTTCAGCCTTTGTTCTTTTTCAGTTTTGCTCGATCATGGCCGTGATGGGCATCACGGCTAGGCCGTGATGGGCTCTGTTTGGCTCATTTTCTTCACTTTTAAAGCCCTATCTTCATCCAAACTTCATCATGGTTGATCTTGAGCATTTTACCCTTGATATCTGCAAAACAACGCACGAAAACCGCCTTACCCGTTCCAAAGGAAAATTAACCTAAAATCTAATAAAAAATATGCCTAAACTACATGAAAATGCATGCGAAATGATAGACAAAGATGATGTGAAATCACACTCATCAAACCACCCCAAGCTTAAAACTTTGCTTGTCCTCAAGCAATTACTCAGGCCATAAGATATAAATCATTCAAAGCATGGATAGTGAACCAAGAACCCTAGAAACTAATCCAAGTGATAGGCATATTTAATAAGCACTTAAGAGATAATCAAGTTCAAGTCCAATTAGAAGCTTAGGTTCTTCAAGTTCATATTCTCACTGATTTGGGCACTCATCTCACCTCACTCAAGTATTTTAGGGTATATGACAATTCGCTCAGTTTCCTCAAGCAAAGTACTCTACCATAGGCTTGACTATTAACCAAATCTCTACTTTATTAATGAAAACACATAAGAATCAAGAGGTCTTTCACTTTGGTTGTAATGTGGCCATGGGATTTATTGTTAGGTGGGAAAATCAAGGAAAGGGAATTTCAAGAAGGCTAGACAAATCATCAAACATTGCAAAGCATGACACCTTCTAAAATACCTATTTGGGGCTTTGATTCACTTCTCCACCTCTTTTTTTTTTTTCATTTCTCACTTTCTTTTGTCATCCCCTTCTACATTTTTTTGTGTTTTATTTATTTCATTTTATTTGTTTGGAGAAGGGGAGATTTATAGCTCAAGAGAAATTACTTTCTAGTTTTTTCATCCCATGCTTTTTCCAACTACCATTTTGCCCTTTTTGTAATACTTTAAAAGGTTCCATACCAAGCATTATTTATCAAAGTAATTCAAGGTACCAAGAAAAGTATTTTTTTTCTTTTAGGCTCAAAGTTGGGCAACTAAGGGGTAACATTTAAACATTCAAAGCTCGGGAGACCAGAAAAATACCTAGTGCCTCAATCATTTCCAAAAATGTTTTCAAAAATTTTTAAGTTTCGAAATGGTTTCAAGTCAAGTTCTAGAAAATACAGTCCAAGAGGAATTACAACACTCTATCACAAGAAATGGGGTAGATTTAGTGAATACCCCTTTTGGCTCAAAATCTTACATTTAGTAGTTCAAAAATCGGTGAGGTACACAAACTTAAGGAACCACATGCTAATTATTAACTATCAAAAGATTATCTCAAGAATTTTTATTTTTAGCCATATCACAAGAATAATGAAAAATTGGGTTAAAAAATTCACTATCTCAATTCATTTGGCTCCAAGTTCTCACAATTGGATGCATGTTCTAAGTGAGGGGCAATCTAGAGAATGTGATCATACCAAACTATGCCTATGAGAATGCAATATGAATGCAACAATGCAAATTCAAAAATACCCCTACCCCAAGCTTGATTACTTACATTGTCTCCAATGTAAATAATCAAGTCGGAGAGAGGAGAAAAATGGAACAACTTACCGAGGTGGTAGCGGGTGTTGGCTCACATTCCAGTCAAAACTTGGGTGGAAATTTCATCACGGCCGTGAGGCTTATCACGGGCAGGCCGTGATGCTCTCTGATCTTGGCATCCTACTCATCACGCCCATGATGGTTGTCACGGCTGGGCCGTGATCCTTTCTTTTCTCATTTATTAGTTCATCACGGCCGTGACCTCTGTCACGGCCAGGGCGTGATGGCCTCTGACTTTATTTTTTTCTCTCTGCTCTTCTTCCCTTCTCAACCTGAAAACACTAGACAAACCTATTAATGATATTTTTGCCTCTTGATCTTCTCAAATTATTCAAGAGGTTAAATAAAAAACAAAAGGAAAAAGGGAAAGAAAACTTGGGTTGCCTCCCAAGAAGCGCTTATTTATGGTCTTAAGCTTGACCATACTTCCTTTAATCAACCGGGGTCGGCTGGGCGTAGATGTGCCGGAACACTTCTCTTCCACGAAACTCCTTCAAAGAGCCGATTCCGCTCATACGGCCAATCACGCTTACGCTTCTCTCTTTTCTCTCGGAGCTTCCTGACCTTCCTTCCTCCCGGCGGAAGTTTTGTTTCTGCATGGACAGCAACTCCAACTTCATCACTACAGGGTGCATCATTAGCCATGCATATCTTCGGAGTTGCTTCCATGTTCAGCTCTTCTTTTACCACTGGAGACGTTATACCGATCCTGCACACATGGCTCTCAAAAGGAGGGTTACTATAAGAGTTAGTCAAATGAAAATCGACCCTACCTTACTCTAAATTTAGAGAGAGTTTACCATTCCTTACGTCTATTACTGCTCCAGCGGTGGCCAAGAATGGCCTTCCTAAAATGTTGGGGAATTCAGAATTCCCTTTCATGTCTAATACCAGGAAGTCGGTAGGGATGAAGAATTTCCCTACCTTTACAGGAACATTCTCTAGTATGCCTAGAGGAGTCCTAGTTGAGCCGTCCGCAAATTGTAAGGAGAATTTGAACGGTCTCAACTCTTTGCTTTCCAACCTCTCCATGATAGTGAGGGGCATCAAGCTCGCACTAGCCCCTAAGTCACACAAGGCTTGGTCTATTCTCACTTTTTCAATCGAGCAAGCGATGGAGAAACTACCTGGGTCTTTCAGTTTAGTAGGCATTTTAGCTTCTATATCTTCTTGCTTTTTCCTGACCAACCTTTGTGGGAAAGGTATCGGGGGTTGGTACGGTGGTGGAGGGACGTATTTCGGTTCTGGCTCTTCCTTTTCGCTCGTGTCCTCCTCCGGTTCCACCTCCATTTCAGCTACCCCTACCCCAAGCTTATCATCCCTCAAGTGTATGGCATTACAATGCTCAATGGGATTAGCTTCGGGTTGACCCGGGAATGTACCCTTAGGTCTCGAGTACGTACTGGCTTGTTGGGCAATCTGGGTTTCTAGCATCTTGCTATGAGCGGCTAAGTTGTCTACCTTAGATGCTAGCTCCTTTATTGCCCCATTCTGCTGAGTTTGGGTGGCAACAAAGTTTTCCATGAGAGACTCAAGCTTAGATTTTTGAACCTGAGGATACCCCGGTGCGGCTCTCTTATTACCTTGGCCCTCTAGGAACTCATGGTTGAGCGTGTTGCTGTAGTTGCCGTAGGAGAGGTAAGGGTTGTTCTTCCTTTGGTTGTAGGGATTTGGGGGAGCATAGTTGGGCAACTTCGGGTTCGTGTCGTAGAAGTTGTGACAAGAGTTCACTTGCTCACCCGAAGCGTCGGAACCATGAGCGATACCACGAGGGCATTCCATCATGTCGTGTCCCTGCATTCCACAAATCTCACAAATAGTGTAAGTAGCACCTATTGCACTCACATTAGCTCTTTCAATCTTATCTAATCGTTTATTTAGTGAGTCAAATTTAGACATAATCAGATCAATGCTACTTACTTCAAACTTACCCCCCAAAATCTTGTTCGGGCTATTACCTCTTTCGGATCCCCATTGGTGGTAGTTGGTGGCGACATTCTCGATGATGTTGAATGCCTCAGTCAGATGCCTATTCATAAATGCTCCACCGGCTGCAGAATCAAGTGACACCTTCGAAGAGTAATCCAATCCGTTATAGAAGGTGTGCACTATTAACCAACTCTCGAGTCTATGGTGTGGGCAAGACTCCAGCAGTCCCTTGTATCGATCCCAAGCTTCCGATAATGATTCTCCGTCTTTCTGGAAAAAGCCGGTGATCTGGTTTCTTATGTAGGCCGTCTTGGATGGAGGGAAGAATTTCTCCAAGAACGCCTGTTCCAGTTGGTCCCAAGTAGTCAGGGTGTTAGCGGGAATTTGCTTTAGCCAGGCCTTCGCCTTTCCAGTGAGAGATGAGGGAAACAGTCTCAAACGCACAACATCGACCGAGGCTCCATTAATCCTGATTGCATCGGTGAACTCTAAGAATGTTTCTATGTGATCGGTCGGTCCTCCGAAGGTAATTGATGAGTGTGATTCCACATCATCTTTGTCTATCATTTTGCATGCATTTTCATGTAGTTTAGGCATATTTTTATTAGATTTTAGGTTAATTTTCCTTTGGAACGGGTAAGGCGGTTTTCGTGTGTTGTTTTGCAGATATCAAGGGTAAATTGCTCAAGATCAACCATGATGAAGTTTGGATGAAGATGGAGCTTTAAAACTGAAGAAAATGAGCCAAACAGAGCCCATCACGGCCTAACCGTGATGCCCATCACGGCCATGATCGAGCAAAACTGAAAAAAGAAGAAAGGCTGAAGTCAGAGTCTGTCACGGCCTGGCCGTGATAGCCATCACGGCCGTGACCCAAAACCACCACAAGTCAGAGCACATCACGGCCCAGCCGTGAAATTCTTCACGGCCATAACAGAGGGCTCGCGACGCGAGCATAGGCTCGCCTCGCGAGAGACTGGAATTTCGCAGAGCAACCAGAAGCAGAGACCGTCATGGCCTGGCCGTGATGGCCATCACGACCGTGACGCGCATTACTTGGACCTGAAGAAACCGAAATAGATCAGATTTTGAGTTGGTTTGGGACTCTAACTTCCCCATTTCTATAAATATGGACCAGGCAGAGGCATAACACATCAGACCTTTGGGGCTACTACTCTAGGCATAGATCTCTCTTCTCCTCTCCTCATCTCTTTTCTGATTTTTGTATTTTCTATTATGTTGTCAACCCAGTTTGTCATCTCCATGGCAAGACTGGAGTAGTAGTTTGTTTCTAGGGACTAGGGCTCTGCCCGAGGTTTGTAAATGATGTTGATTTGATGTAAAATCGTTGTTGATTTCGTTATTGTTTTAGATCTGATTTCTAGTGTGTTAATCACTCATAAATTTCGGCAACCGTTTATTTGCGTGACGTAGACGTTCTAAGGAGGAACCTAGCGGTGAACTTAGGATTTCTAGGGTGTTTCACTCGTAAAGCCCGGCGGCCACTGGTTTGTGAGATGTGGATGATCTAAGGAGGAACCTAGCGGTGAACTTAGGTGTCGGACCTATAGAAGTCAGACTTGGGACTGAAATCACGAGAGTTAGAAGCCGTCCCTCGAGGAGCAACGAGTTGTCACGAAGCGCAAAGGGTCTAATCTGGGATCGACTACCACGAGAGTAGGGGTCGGGTCAATTGGGCACGGCTTTTGTAACCCGAGAGGGAGCTTAAGCTATCAGAGGATAAACTCGCCTTCAAGGCAATTTCGGTAATCGACAAAGGTAAATCAGATTAGCAACATAAACAGCCTCAAAGGTAACCCAAATCCCTAGGAATCCATTTAAATCGAAAATCCCAAAAACATTTGTTTTCTGCTCATCTATCTTTTAATTTTCCAATTCAAACATTTTTCAAAACCCTCTTTAAAACTGTCCAGAACTAATCAATTCGAAAACCGATTGCGATTCGAGAACACAGTCTCTGTGGGTTCGATATCTTTTATTACTTGATGGCAATCCGGTACACTTGCCGGAATCGCACGAGCGCGCATCCGCAGCGCACGACATCAAGTTTTTGGCGCCGTTGCCGGGGACTGTGCCTTTTCGAATTTCAATTAGTTTTTAAATTGATTTTTCTGGACCCTTTTCTTTTTATTTGATTTTTATTTCTGAAATTTAAAAAAAAAAAAAAATTTCTTTTCCTTCTATTGTATCCATCTCTCTGTGTGTTATATGCAAAGATCTCTAAGTCTTGGGAGCCTTAGTGAGATTGATCCGGAGATCGAGAGGACCTTCCACAGACGTAGAAGACTACAAAGAGAGGGAGAAAGGTTGAGTCCCGTTCCACTCATGGTGAATCAACCGGATACAAAGCCTTTGAAGGACTACGCAGCCACAAATGCGAGAGGCTTGCGAACTGGGATTGCAAGGCCAGAGATTGAGGCAGAGAACTATACCATACCACCTATGCTAATCAACATGATTAGGCAACATCAATTCGGAGGATTGCCTTCGGAGGATCCAACCGATCACATAGAAACATTCTTAGAGTTCACTGACGTAATCAGGATTAATGGAGCCTCAGTCGATGTTGTGCGTTTGAGACTGTTCCCCTCATCTCTCACTGGAAAGGCGAAGGCCTGGCTTAAGCAAATCCCCGCTAACACTTTGACTACTTGGGACCAACTGGAGCAGGCGTTCTTGGAGAAATTCTTCCCTCCATCCAAGACGGCCTACATAAGAACCCAGATCACCGGCTTCTTCCAGAAAGACGGAGAATCATTATCGGAAGCTTGGGATCGATACAAGGGACTGCTGGAGTTGTGCCCACATCACGGACTCGAGAGGTGGTTAATAGTGCACACCTTCTATAACGGATTGGACTACTCTTCGAAGGTGTCACTAGATTCTGCAGCCGGTGGAGCGTTTATGAATAGGCCTCTCACTGAGGCATTCAACATCATCGAGAATGTCGCCACCAACTACCACCAATGGGGATCCGAAAGAGGTAATAACCCGAACAAGATTTCGGGGGGTAAGTTTGAGGTAAATAGCACAAATCTTATTATGTCAAAGATAGACTCACTTAATAAACGTTTTGATCGGCTAGAAAGAGCTAATGTGAGTGCATTAGGTGCTACTAACCTTGTTTGTGAGATTTGTGGAATGCAGGGACATGACATGATGGGATGCCCACATGGATCCGGCGCTTCGGGTGAGCAAGTGAACTCTTGTAACAACTACTACGATACGAACCCGAAGCTGCCCAACTATGCTCCCCCAAATCCCTACAACCAAAGAAGGAACAACCCTTACCTCTCCTACGACAACTACAGCAACACGCTTAATCATGAGTTCCAAGAGGGTCAAGGTAATAAGAGAGCAGCACCGAGGTATCCTCAGGTACAAAGATCTAAACTCGAGACTTTATTTAAAAGTTTTGTTGAAACTCAGACAAAACAGAATGAGGAGTTTAGACAACAAGGAAGGGCAGTGGGTGAAGCAATAAAGGAGCTAGCATCTAAGGTAGACAACTTAGCAACTCATAACAAGATGCTAGAAACCCAGATTGCCCAACAAGCCATCACGTACTCGAGACCTAAGGGTACATTCCCGAGGCAACCCGAAGCAAATCCCAATGAGCATTGCAATGTCATACACTTGAGGGATGATAAGCTTGGGGTGGGGGTAGCTGAAATGGAGGTGGAACCGGAGGAGGACACGAGCGAAAAAGAAGAGCCAGAACCAAAGTACGTCCCTCCACCACCATACCAACCCCCGATACCTTTCCCACAAAGGTTGGTCAGGAAAAAGCAAGTAGATGTGGAGACTAAAATGCCTACTAAACTGAAAGACCCAGGTAGTTTCTCCATCTCTTGCTCGATTGAACAAGTGCAAATAGACCAAGCCTTGTGTGACTTAGGGGCTAGTGCGAGCTTGATGTCCCTAACTATCATGGAAAGGTTGGAAAGCAAAGAGTTGAGACCATTCAAATTCCCCTTACAAATTGCGGATGGCTCAACTAGGACTCCTCTAGGCATACTAGAGAATGTTCCTGTAAAGGTAGGGAAAATTCTCATCCCTACCGAATTCCTGGTATTGGACATGAAAGGGAATTCTAAATTCCCCATCATTTTAGGAAGGCCATTCTTGGCAACTGCTGGAGCGGTAATAGATGTAAGGAATGGCAAACTCTCTCTAAATGTAGAGGAAGGTAGGGTAAATTTTCAGTTGACTAACTCTTATAACAACCCTCCTTTTGAGAGCCATGTGTGCAGAATTGATGTAACGTCTCCAGCGGTAGAGAAAGAACTTAGCATGGAAGCAACCCCAAAGATATGCAAGGCTAATGATGCACCCAGCAGTGGTGAAGTTGGAGTTGCTGTCCATGCGGAAACAAAACTTCCGCCGGGAGGAAGGAAGGCTAGGAAGCTCCGAGAGAAAAGAGCGAAGCGGAAGCATTATTGGCCGTATGAGCAGAAACGGCTATTTGAAGGAGCTCCATGGAAGAAAAGTGTTCCGGCACCTCTACGCCCAGCCGACCCCGGTTAATTTAAGGAAGTATGGTCAAGCTTAAGACCATAAATAAGCGCTTCTTGGGAGGCAACCCAAGTTTTCTTTCCCTTTTTCCTTTTGTTTTTGATTAAACCTCTTGAATAATTTGAGAAGATCAAGAGGCAAAAATATCATTAATAGGTTTGTCTAGTGTTTTCAGGTTGAGAAAGAGAAGAAGAGCATAAAAAAGATAAAGTCAGAGGCCATCACGCCCTGGCCGTGACAGTGGTCACGGCCGTGATGAACTAAACAAGAGCACAGAAAGGATCACGGCCTAGCCGTGACAACCATCACGGGCGTGATGAGTAGGATGCCGAGGTCAGAGAGCATCACGGCCTAGCCGTGATGTAGATCACGGCCGTGACAGGGCAATTCCTGAGGACCAGAAACGATCACGGCCTGCCCGCGAAGAGCCTCACGGCCGTGACACTAGTTCCACCCAAGTTTTGACTGGAATGTGAAGTCAACACCCGCTACCGATTCGGTAAGTTGTTCCATTTTTCTCTTCTCTCCGACTTGATTATTTACATTGGAGACAATGTAAGTAATCAAGCTTGGGGTAGGGGTATTTATTTTTGCATTTGCATTGTTGCATTCATATTGCATTCTCATAGGCATGGATTGGTATGATCACATTCTATAGATTGCCCCTCACTTGAAACACGCATCCGATTGTGAGAACTTGGAGCCAAATGAATTGAGATAGTGAATTTTGAACCCAATTTTTCATTATTCTTGTGATATGGCTAAAAATGAAATTTCTTGAGATAGTCATTTGATAGTTGATAATTAGCATGTGGGTTCCTTAAGCTTGTGTACCTCACTGATTTTTGAACTACTAAATGTAAGATTTTGAGCCAAAGGGGTATTCACTAAATCTACCCCATTTCTTGTGCTAGAGTGTTGTAATTCCTCTTGGACTGTATTTTCTAGAACTTGACTTGAAACCATTTCAAAACTTAAAAATTTCTGAAAACATTTTTGGAAATGATTGAGGCACTAGGTATTTTTCCGGCCTCCCGAGCTTTGATTGATAAATGCTATCCCTTAGTTGCCCAATTTTGAGCCTAAAGATAAAATACTTTTCTTGGTACCTTGAATTACTTTGATAAATAATGCTTGGTATGGCACCTTTTAAAGTATTACAAAAAGGGCAAAATGGTAGTTGGAAAAAGAATGGGATGAAAATATTTCTCTTGAGCTAAAAAGCTCCCCTTCTCCAAACAAATAAAAATGAAATAAACAGAAAAAAATGGAGAAGGGGATGACAAAGAAAGTGAGAAATGAAAAAAAAAAGAAGAAGGAAGAAAGGTGGAAAAAGTAAATCAAAGCCCCCAAAAGGTATTTTAGAAGGTGTCATACTTTGTAATGTTTGATAATCTGTCTAGCCTTCTTGAAATTCCCTTTCCTTGATTTCCCCACCTTACAATAAATCCCATGGCCACATTACAACCCAAGGAAAAGACCTCTTGATTCTTAAGTGTTTTCATAAATAAAGTAGAGATTTGGTTAATAGTCAAGCCTATGGTAAAATACTTT
Source organism: Sophora flavescens (assembly GCA_030762895.1). Taxonomy (NCBI): domain Eukaryota; kingdom Viridiplantae; phylum Streptophyta; class Magnoliopsida; order Fabales; family Fabaceae; genus Sophora; species Sophora flavescens. The sequence continues at coordinate 219,322,527 of CM061063.1, forward strand.
CCTTGAGGAAATGAAGTGAATTGTCATAAACCCTAAAACACTTGAGTGAGGTGAGATGAGTGCCCAAATCAGTGAGGACTTGAACTTGAAAAAACCTAAGCTTCTAATTGGACTAGAAATTGATTATCTCTTAAATGCTTATTGAATATGCCTATCACTTGGATTAGCTTCTAGGGTTTTTGGTTCACTATCCACGCTTTGATTGATTTATATCTTATGGCCTGAGTAATTGCTTGAGGACAAGCAAAGTTTTAAGCTTGGGGTGATTTGATGAGTGTGATTCCACATCATCTTTGTCTATCATTTTGCATGCATTTTCATGTAGTTTAGGCATATTTTTATTAGATTTTAGGTTAATTTTCCTTTGGAACGGGTAAGGCGGTTTTCGTGTGTTGTTTTGCAGATATCAAGGGTAAATTGCTCAAGATCAACCATGATGAAGTTTGGATGAAGATGGAGCTTTAAAACTGAAGAAAATGAGCCAAACAGAGCCCATCACGTGATGCCCATCCCTCCGTGATGCCCATCACGGCCTAGCCGTGATGCCCATCACGGCCATGATCGAGCAAAACTGAAAAAAGAAGAAAGGCTGAAGTCAGAGTCTGTCACGGCCTGGCCGTGATAGCCATCACGGCCATGACCCAAAACCACCACAAGTCAGAGCACATCACGGCCCAGCCGTGAAATTCTTCACGGCCATAACAGAGGGCTCACGACGCGAGCATAGGCTCGCCTCGCGAGAGACTGGAATTTCGCAGAGCAACCAGGAGCAGAGACCGTCACGGCCTGGCCGTGATGGCCATCACGGCCGTGACGCGCATTACTTGGACCTGAAGAAACCGAAATAGATCAGATTTTGAGTTGGTTTGGGACTCTAACTTCCCCATTTCTATAAATATGGACCAGGCAGAGGCAGAACACATCAGACCTTTGGGGCTACTACTCTAGGCATAGATCTCTCTTCTCCTCTCCTCATCTCTTCTCTGATTTTTGTATTTTCTATTATGTTGTCAACCCAGTTTGTCATCTCCATGGCAAGACTGGAGTAGTAGTTTGTTTCTAGGGACTAGGGCTCTGCCCGAGGTTTGTAAATGATGTTGATTTGATGTAAAATCGTTGTTGATTTCGTTATTGTTTTAGATCTGATTTCTAGTGTGTTAATCACTCATAAATTTCGGCAACCGTTTATTTACGTGACGTAGACGTTCTAAGGAGGAACCTAGCGGTGAACTTAGGATTTCTAGGGTGTTTCACTCGTAAAGCCCGGCGGCCACTGGTTTGTGAGATGTGGATGATCTAAGGAGGAACCTAGCGGTGAACTTAGGTGTCGGACCTATAGAAGTCAGACTTGGGACTGAAATCACGAGAGTTAGAAGCCGTCCCTCGAGGAGCAACGAGTTGTCACGAAGCGCAAAGGGTCTAATCTGGGATCGACTACCACGAGAATAGGGGTCGGGTCAATTGGGCAAGACTTTTGTAACCCGAGAGGGAGCTTAAGCTATCAGAGGATAAACTCGCCTTCAAGGCAATTTTGGTAATCGACAAAGGTAAATCAGATTAGCAACATAAACAGCCTCAAAGGTAACCCAAATCCCTAGGAATCCATTTAAATCGAAAATCCCAAAAACATTTGTTTTCTGCTCATCTATCTTTTAATTTTCCAATTCAAACATTTTTCAAAACCCTCTTTAAAACTGTCCAGAACTAATCAATTCGAAAACCGATTGCGATTCGAGAACACAGTCTCTGTGGGTTCGATATCTTTTATTACTTGACGGCAATCCGGTACACTTGCCGTAATCGCACGAGCGCGCATCCGCAGCGCACGACATCAGTAATCCTCCGAATTGATGTTGCCTAATCATGTTGATTAGCATGGGCGGTATAGTGTAGTTTTCCGCCTCAATCTCTGGCCTTGCAATCCCAGTTCGCAAGCCTCTCGCATTTGGGGCTGCGTAGTCCTTCAAAGGTTTTGTATCCGGTTGATTCGCCATGAGTGGAATGGGAATTGACCTTTCTCCCTCTCTTTGTAGTCTTCTACGTCTGTGGAAGGTCCTCTCAATTTCTGGATCTACCTCGCCAAGGCTCCCAAGACTTAGGGATCTTTGCATAAAACACACACAGAGAGATGGATACACTAGAAGGAAAGATTTTTTTTAATTTTTTTTTTCGGAAATTAAAAATCAAATAAAAAGAAAATTTCCAGAAAAATCAATTTCAAAATCAATTGAAATTCGAAATAGCACAGTCCCCGGCAACGGCGCCAAAAACTTGACAGCCGCGTCGAGCGTGCGCTCTGCGATTCCGGCAAGTGTACCGGACTGTCGCCAAGTAATAAAAGATATCGATCCCACAGAGACTGTGTTCTTGAATCGCAATCGGTTTTCGAATTGAGTGAATTTGGACTTTTTTAAAGGATTTTTATACTTTGAGTGAAAAGGGTTTTGAATTTGAATTTAAAAGATAAACAAACAGAAAACAATTGTTTATGGGGTTTTAGATTTAAACGGATTCCTAGGGATTTGGGTTACCTTTGAGGCTGTTTATGTTGCTAATCTGATTTACCTTTGTTGATTACCGAAATTGCCTTGAAGGCGAGTTTATCCTCCGATAGCTTAAGCTCCCTCTCGGGTTACAAAAGCCGTGCCCAATTGACCCGACCCCTACTCTCGTGGTAGTCGATCCCATATTGGACCCTTTACACTTCGTGACAACTCGTTGCTCCTCGAGGGATGGCTTCTAACTCTCGTGATTTCAGTCCCAAGTCTGACTTCTATAGGTCCGACACCTAAGTTCACCGCTAGGTTCCTCCTTAGAATGTCTCAGTCATGCAAATAACCTAAGTTCACCGCTAGGTTCCTCCTTAGAATATCCACACCTCGCAGATAAGCGGCCGCCGGGCTTTACGAGTGAAACACCCTAGAAATCCTAAGTTCACCGCTAGGTTCCTCCTTAGAACGTCTACGTCACGCAAATAAGCGGTCATCAAATTTACTAGAGATTAACACACTAGAAATCAGATCTAAAACAATAACGAAATCAACAACGATTTTACATCAAATCAACAACATTTACAAAACTCGGGCAGAGCCCCAATCCCTAGAAACAAACTACTACTCCAGTCTTGCCATGGAGATGACAAGCTGGGTTAACAACATAATGAAAAATACAAAAATAAGAGAAGAGAGGAGGAGAGGAGAAGATGATCCTAAAATGTAGCCAAAAGTGTCCTAGATGATGATCGATCTATGATGATCATCTTCTGCATCTGCCTGGTCCATATTTATAGAAATTGGGAAGTTAGAGTCCCAATCCAACTCAAAATCTGATCTATTTCGGTTGCTTCTGATCCAAGTAATGCGCGTCACGGCCGTGATGGCCATCACGGCCAGGCCGTGACGGATTCTGTTTCTGGCAGTTCTGGAACAATTCAGTCTTTCGCGACGCGAATGGTGTCTCGCGACGCGAGCCTCCATTTTATGGCCGTGATCTCCATCACGGCCAGGCCGTGATGGATTCTGACTTGTGGTGGTTTTGGGTCACGGCCGTGGTGTACATCACGGCTAGGCCGTGACAGACTCTGACTTCAGCCTTTGTTCTTTTTCAGTTTTGCTCGATAATGGCCGTGATGGGCATCACGGCTAGGCCATGATGGGCTCTGTTTGGCTCATTTTCTTCACTTTTAAAGCCCTATCTTCATCCAAACTTCATCATGGTTGATCTTGAGCATTTTACCCTTGATATCTGCAAAACAACGCATGAAAACCGCCTTACCCATTCCAAAGGAAAATTAACCTAAAATCTAATAAAAATATGCCTAAACTACATGAAAATGCATGCGAAATGATAGACAAAGATGATGTGAAATCACACTCATCAGAGCTGTTCAGAAATCTGATGCTGTGGGCAACTGGATACCAAATGCTTGAACCTTTCCCAATATTCATCTAACGACTCATTCCCTTGCCTGATGCCACATATTTCTTTCCTTATTGACGCAGCTCTTGAAGAAGGAAAATATCTTTCTAGGAAAACCCTCTTCAAATCATTCCAAGTGGTGATAGAGTTGGGCTCAAGATACAACAGCCAATCCTTTGCAGCTCCCTGGAGTGAAAACGGAAAAGCCTTCAGTTTGATGCTATCCTCAGTTACTCCCTCTGATCTCGAGGTTGTGGAGCAGACAACTTGGAATTCCTTCAAGTGCTTGTGTGGATCCTCACCTGCAAGACCATTAAACTTTGGCAACAAGTGAATGAAACCAGATTTTAGTTCAAAAGGAGTATCAACACCAGGATATGAAATACACAATCCATTATAGTTAACATCAGGGGCAGCAAGCTGTTTTAATGTCCTCTGGTCACCCATGTTTTCAAAAACAGTTTTAGAATTAGAATCACTACTAGTGCTAGCCCGCAATTCTCTACGGAGTGTGTGCAGTGTTCTTTCAATTTCCGGGTCAAAATCACACAATTCAGGGCAATTCGACCTAGTAGCCATACCAATTCAAAACAAAAACAGAAAATAAAAGGAAGAAAAGAAAATAAAAAAAAACAAAATGCGAAAAATAACAAATCAGAGTCCCCGGCAACGACGCCAATTTTTTATCGCGCTGTCGCGCACGCGCCAAAAAGAACGAGCGGGTTTTAAAACTGTAGTTTAGGGCGACAACTCGGATGTCGTCTCACAAGGACTCTTAAAGTGCTATTTTCCACAAAAATCAGTTTGGGGGGGGGGGGGGGAGGGGGGGGTTGGATTGGGATGCAAATAAGTAACAAAATAATAACAGCGCAATGAAACAAGGAAATTCAAAGAGATTGTCAAATAGCTAAAAACCGATTAATCTATTGTTCTCGATTTCCCAACTATCATAGGTTCATGCAATTTCCAAGCCCTAAGCAGATTCTAATCCCCTCCCGGTTGTAGCAACAATTTACAAGCGAAACCACTACTACAGATACATGTCCCTATTCTCGAATTAAGCAAACGGGGTTAAGCCCTTCGTGAACTAAGCGAACAAGAAACGTACACACGCGAATTAAGCAGACGCGATTAATTATAGGAACATAATATCACCAGAAATAAATCAACACAACCCAATATACTCCTGAATTAAGCAAACAGAAATATAAAGCATGGCATTGAAAGGGAAAAGCATACAAAACAGGAAATACAAGAACCTCAAGTGTGGTGGAAATCGATTACAATAAATTAATCGTAGAACTTAGTTCTCCATGAAAAAAATGAAAACACACAGAAAAAATGTAAACAGAACAATGGAGAAGCAAAAAGTTCTCTCTAATCTGCCCAGACAGCTATTTATAACATTCATGAATTTTGCCCACTCGCGAGGCGAGAACTAATTCGCGAGGCGAATATTGTGAAGAGTCAGCAACCTTTGGCATTCTCGCGGGGCGAAGAAAGGATCGCGGGGCGAGGAACTGAAGAGTCTTCTTATTACACCCGTTATGAACACCAAGGGCCAACCGTGATGCTTTCTGACTTCCAGGCTCGCGAGGCAAATGGATGCTCGCGAGGCGAGACTCTTCAACTTCGAAACTGCCACAGCCGTGACCTTCAACACGGGTAAGCCGTGATAGTCTCTGACTTTCAGGGCTGGGTGACTCGCGGGGCGAGATCTTCTTCGCGGGGCGAACCAGAGACCTTGCATTTTCTTGGAACAGTCAGCCTTCGGGGTCGCGAGGCGAAGAGCTGTTCGCGAGGCGAATCCCCTGTTTCTTTATTCTCTTGACTTCCAACTTAACCTGAAAACAAAGACACAGCTATAAGTGTATTATTTGACTCAAAACTGGCTAAATTAACCTAAAACTACTTTAGCGACTCAAAACCTTGCTTGAGGACAATCTAATCTAATTTGGGTGAAAATAGGATATAATTTGCACAAAACCCTAGTCATACTAGCCATAAAACTAGATGAGCCAGAGGCTTATTACCATGGGATTAATTGTTAGGTGGGGAGATCAAGAAAAGGAAATTTCAAGAAGGCTAAACAAATTATCAAACATTGCAAAGCATGACACCTTCTAAAATACCTTTTTGGGCTTTTATTCATTTTTCCACCTTTCTTTCTTTCTTTTTATTTTTATTTCTCACATTCTTTTGTCATCCCCTTCTCCTTTTTTGTGTGTTTATTTCATTTTATTTATTTGGAGAAGGGGAGATTTTTAGCTCAAGAGAAATATTTTCTAACTTTCTCATCCCATACTTTTTCAAACTACCTTTTTACCCTTTTTGTAATACTTTAAAAAGTGCCATACCAAGCATTATTTATCAAAGTAATTCAGGGTACCAAGAAAAATATTTTATTCTTTTAGGCTCAAAATTGGGCAACTAAGGGGTAGCATTTAATCAATCAAAGCTCAGAAGGCCGGAAAAAAAAAAACCTAGTGCCTCAATCATTTTCAAATATGTTTACAAAAATTTTTGAAGTTTCAAAACGGTTTCAAGTCAAGTTCTAGAGAATACGATCCAAGAGGAATTAAAACACTCTATCACAAGGAATGGGGTAGATTTAGTGAGTACCCCTTTCGGCTCAAAATCTCACATTTTAGTAGTTCAAAAATCAGTGAGAAACACAAATTTAAGGAACCACATGCTAATTATCAACTATCAAAAGATCATCTCAAGAATTTTTATTTTTGACCTTCACAAGAATAAAAAAATTGGGTTCAAAAATTCACTATCTCAATTCATTTGGCACCAAGTTCTCACAATTGGATGCATATTCTAAGTGAGGGGTAATCTAGAGAATGTGATCATGCAAAACTATGCCTATATGAATGCAAGATTAGAAATGCAAAAATGCAAAAATTTGCAAATATACCCCTACCCCAAGCTTAAAACTTACATTGTCCCCAATGTAAATAATCAAGTCGGAGAGAGGAGAAAAATGGAACAACTCACTGAGGTGGTGGCGGGTGTTGGCTCACATTCCAGTCAAAAGCTTGTTGGAAACTGTATCACGGCCGTGAGGCTCATCACGGGCAGGCCGTGATCAATTCTGGTCTTCAGGAGCTGGCCTGTCACGGCCGTGACCTGCATCACGGCTAGCCCGTGATGCTTTCTGATCTTAGCATCCTAATCATCACGCTCGTGATGGATATCACGGCTGGGCCGTGATCCTTTCTGGTGCTCTTGGTTAGCTCATCACGGTCGTGACCACTGTCATGACCTGGGCGTGATGTCTTCTGACTTTATTTGTCCCAGCCCTTCTTGCTCTTCCTTCCTTCTTAACCTGAAAAGACTAGACAAATCTATTAATTTATGATTTTTTTCACTCTTGATCTTCTCAAATTATTCAAGATCTAAATTGAAAAACAAAAGAAAAAGGGAAAGAAAACTTGGGTTGCCTCCCAAGAAGCACTTATTTACGGTCCTAAGCTTGACCAAATTTCTTCAAATCAACCGGGGTCAGCTGGGTGTAGAAGTGCAGGAACACTTCTCTTCCATGGGAGTCCTTCAAAGAGTCGATTCTGCTCATATGGCCAATTACGTTTCCGCTTTGCTCTTTTCACTCGGAGCTTCCTGGCCTTACTCCCTTCCGGCGGAAGTTTTGTTTCCACATGATCTGCAACTCCAATTTCATCACCACTGGGTGCATCATCAGCCATGCATATCTTCGGAGTTGCTTCCATGTTAAGCTCTTCCTTTACCACTGGAGACGTTATGTTGATCCTGCACACATGACTCTCAAAATGAGGGTTGTTATAGGAGTTAGTCAAATTAAAATCTACCCTACCGTCCTCTACATTTAGAGAGAGTTTGCCATTCCTTACGTCTATTACTGCTCCAGCGGTGGCCAAGAATGACCTTCCTAAAATGATGGGGAATTCAGAATTCCCTTTCATATCCAATACCAGGAAATCGGTAGGGATAAAAAATTTCCCTACCTTTACAGGAACATTCTCTAGTATGCCTAGAGGAGTCCTAGTTGAGCCATCCGCAAATTGTAAGGAGAATTTGAATGGACTCAACTCTTTGGTTCCCAACCTTTCCAAGATAGTGAGGGGCATCAAGCTCGCACTAGCCCCTAAGTCACATAAGACTTGGTCGATTTGCACTTGTTCAATTGAGCAAGCGATAGAGAAGCTACCTGGGTCTTTCAGTTTAGAAGGCATTTTAGCTTCTATGTCTACTTGCTTTCTCTTGACCAACCTTTGTTGGAAAGGTATTGGGGGTTGGTACGGTGGTGGAGGGACATACTTTGGTTCTGGCTCTTCCTTTTCGCTCATGTCCTCCTCCGGTTCCACATCCTTTTCCCCCACCCCAAGCTTATCATCCCTCAAGTGTATGGCATTACAATGTTCAATGGGGTTTGCTTCGGGTTGCCCCGGGAATGTACCCTTAGGTCTAGAGTATGTGCTGGCTTGTTGGGCAATCTGAGTTTCTAGCATCTTGTTATGGATTGCTAAGTTGTCTACCTTAGATGCTAGCTCCTTTATTACCTCGTTTACTGCCCTACCTTGCTGTCTAAACTCCTCATTTTGTTTTGTTTGAGTTTCAACAAAACTTTCCAATAAAGATTTGAGTTTAGATTTATGTACCTGAGGATACCCCGGTGCGGGTTTCCTATTACCTTGGCCCTCTTGGAACTCATGGTTCAGAGTGTTGTTGTAGTTGCCGTAGGAGAGGTAAGGGCTGTTCTTCCTTTGGTTGTAGGGATTTGGGGGAGCATAATTGGGCAACTTCGGGTTCGTGTCATAGAAGTTGTGACAAGAGTTCACTTGTTCCCCCGAAGCGCTGGATCCATGAGCAATACCACATGGGCACTCCATAATGTCATGTCCCTGCATCCCACAAATCTCACAAACAATGTTAGTAGCACCTATTGCACTCACATTAGCCCTTTCAAGCTGATCAAAACGTTTATTAAGTGAGTCTATTTTTGACATTATAAGATCAGTGCTATTTACTTCAAACTTACCCCCCGAAATCTTGTTCGGGTTATTACCTCTTTCTGACCCCCATTGGTGGTAGTTGGTGGCCACGTTTTCAATGATGTTGAATGCCTCAGTCAGAGGCCTATTCATAAATGCTCCACCAGCTGCAGAATCAAGTGACACCTTCGAAGAGTAGTCCAATCCGTTGTAGAAGGTGTGCACTAGTAACCACCTCTCGAGTCCATGGTGTGGGCAAGACTCCAGCAGTCCCTTGTAGCGATCCCAAGCTTCTGATAAGGATTCTCCGTCTTTTTGGAAGAATCCGGTGATCTGGGTTCGTATGTAGGCCGTCTTGGATGGAGGAAAGAATTTCTCCAAGAACGCCTGCTCCAGTTGGTCCCAGGTCGACAAGGTATTAACGGGTATTTGCTTCAGCCAGGCTTTCGCCTTTCCAGTAAGAGATGAGGGGAATAACCTTAAGCGTATAGCATCGACCGGGGCACCATGAATCCTAATTACATCGGTGAACTCCAAGAATGTCTCTACGTGATCAGTCGGGTCCTCCGAGGGCAATCCTCCGAATTGGTGCTGCTTAATCATGTTGATTAGCATAGGCGGTATAGTGTAGTTATCCGCCTCAATCTCTGGCCTGGCAATCCCAGTTCGCAGACCCCTCGCATTTGGGGCTGCGTAGTCCTTCAACGGTTTCGTATCTGGAAGATTTGTCATAAGTGGAATGGGAATCAACCTTTCTCCCTCTCTTTGTAGTCTCCTAGGTCTGTGAAAGGTCCTCTCGATTTCGGGGTCAACCTCACTAAGGCTTCCAAGACTTAGGGCTCTTTGCATAAAAACACAGAGAGATAGATACTCTAGAAGGAATTTTTTTTTATTTTTTTTTCAAATATAAAATTTAAATAAAAAGAAAAGGTCCAGAAAAATCAATTCAAAAATTAAATTGAGATTCGAGAACGGACAGTCCCCGGCAACGGCGCCAAAAACTTGATGTCGTGCGAACGCACGTGCGATTCCGGCAAGTGTACCGGATTTTCGCCAAGTAATAAAAGATATCGATCCCACAGAGACCGTGATCTCAAAACGCAACTAATTGTCAAATTAGTAAATTTGGACTGTATAAAAAGGATTCGTATTTTGAAAAGGTTTTGAATTTGAATTAAGAGATAAATAAAACAGAATCAAATAAAACAGAAAACAAATCTTTTTTTATGGTTTTTCAGATCTAAATGGATTCCTAGGGATTTGGGTTACCTACGAGGCTGTTTATGTTACTAATCTGATTTACCCTTGTTAATTATCGAAATTGCCTTGAAGGCGAGTTTATCCTCAAATAGTTTAAGCTCCTTCTCGGGTTACAAAAACCGTGCCCAATTGAACCAACCCCTACTCTCGTGGTAGTCGAATTCAGATTGGACCCTTTGCGTTTCGTGACAACTCGTTGATCCTCGAAGGACGGATTCTAACTCTCGTGATTTCATTCCTAAGTCCGACTCTATAGATCCGACACCTAAGTTCACCGCTAGGTTCCTCCTTAGAATGCCTATGACACGCAAACAAGTGGCCACCGAATGTACGAGTGATTCAAACACTAGAAATCAGATCTAAAACAAAATCGAAATTAACAAAGATATTACATCAAATTAACAACATAAATCATATCTCGGGCATGGCCCCAATCCCTAGAAACTAAGCTACTACTCAAGCCTTTCCATGGAGATGACAAGCTTGATTACAAATAACATGAAATTAAACTAAGAGAAGAGAGGAGGAGGAAGAAGGGAGAT
>CM061063.1:219335722-219338222 GCA_030762895.1 Sophora flavescens
AATCTGATAAGTGAGATTTCTAGTAAGTGTTTCCATAATCTTCTTCTGTCCGAAGAAATTATTCATCGAAATAATGAGTCACCATTGATATCGACACATCTGAGATCCCTAAATGTTCGGGAATTCCTCTATTCAATCCTTTTGCTTCTTGTTGCTGGACATCTCGTTCGTACACATCTTCTCTTTGTTTCTCGAGCCTAGAATGAGTTACAGACATAGTTCTAAAAGGTCAAATCTTTGATGATTCCATCATACATGATTGAGTTGCGAAAACTTCTGGATAGGTATCCTACATCTGAATTGAATTCTTTCTGGTTAAAGAATCTCTTTCTAGTTGCTCTGGAACAATTAGGAGATTCTCTAGAATAAATATAGGGTTCTTCTTCTGGTGGCAAAATGCTATGGAGTGGTGGTCCTGCTTGTGGGGTCAAATCAATACGTTATAAGAAGAAATATTGGAATCTCATCGATCTCATAAGTATCATACCAAATCCCATCAATCGAATCGCTTTTTCGAGAAATATGAGACATCTAAGTCATACAAGTAAAGCGATCTATTCCTTGATAAGAAAAAATAAAAAACATGAATGGTGATTGGATTGATGATAAAATAGAATCCTGGGTCTCAAACAGTGATTCGATTGATGATAAAGAAAGAGAATTCTTGGTTCAATTCTCTACCTTAACGACAGAAAAAAGGATTGATCAAATTCTATTGAGTCTGACTCATAGTGATCATTTATCAAAGAATGCCTCCGGTTATCAAATGATCGAACAACCGGGAGCAATTTACTTATGATACTTAGTTGACATTCATAAAAAGTATCTAATGAATTATGAGTTCAATACATCCTGTTTAGCAGAAAGACGGATATTCCTTGCTCATTATCAGACAATCACTTATTCACAAACCTCGTGTGGAGCTAATAGTTTTCATTTCCCATCTCATGGGAAACCCTTTTCGCTCCGCTTAGCCCTACCCCCTAGGGGTATTTTAGTGATAGGTTCTATAGGAACTGGAATATCCTATTTGGTCAAATACCTAGCAATAAACTCCTATCTTCCTTTCATTACAGTATTTCTAAAAAAGTTCCTGGATAACAAGCCTAAGGGTTTTCTTATTGATGATATTGACGATAGCGACGATATCGACCGTGACCTTGATACGGAGCTGGAGCTTCTAACTATGATATGATACCGAAAATAGACCGATTTTATATCCCCCTTCAATTCGAATTAGAAAAAGGAATGTCTCCTTGCATAATATGGATTCCAAACATTCATGATATGGATGTGAATGAGTCGAATTACTTATCCCTCAGTCTATTAGTGAACTATCTCTCCAGGGATTATGAAAGATGTTCTGCTAGAAATATTCTTGTTATTGCTTCGACTCATATTCCCCAAAAAGTAGACCCCACTCTAATAGCTCTGAATAAATTAAATACATGCATTAAGATACGAAGGCTTCTTATTCCACAACAACAAAAGCACTTTTTCACTCTTTCATATACTAGGGGATTTCACTTGGAAAAGAAGATGTTCCATACTAATGGATTCGGGTCCATAACTAAGGGTTCCAATGTTCGAGATCTTGTAGCACTTACGAATGAGGCCCTATCGATTAGTATTATACAAAAGAAATCCATTATATACACTAATATAATTATATCTTCTCTTCATAGACAAACTTGGGATTTACGATCCCAGGTAAGATCGGTTTAGGATCATGGGATCCTTTTCTATAAGATAGGGAGGGTTGTTTCACAAAATGTACTTCTAAGTAATTTCTCCATGGATCCTATATCTATCTATATGAAGAAGAAATCATGTAACGAGGGGGATTCTTATTTGTAAAAATGGTATTTCGAACTTGGAACGAGCATGAAGAAATTAACAATACTTCTTTATCTTTTGAGTTGTTCTGCCGGATCGGTTGCTCAAGACCTTTGGTCTCTATCTGGACCTGAAGAAAAAAATGGGATCACTTCTTATGGACTCGTTGAGAATGATTCTGATCTAGTTCATGACCTATTAGAAGTAGAGGGCTCTTTGGTGGGATCGTCGCGGACAGAAAAAGATTGCAGTCAGTTTGATAATGATCGAGTGACATTGATTATTCGGCCCGAACCAAGGAATCCCTTAAATATGATTCAAAATGGATCTTGTTATATCGTTGATCAGAGATTTCTCTATGAAAAATATGAATCAAAGTTTGAAGAAGGGGAAGGAGTTATCGACTGGCAACAGATAGAGGAGGATTTATTCAATCAAATAGTTTGGGCTCCTAGAATATGGTGCCCTTGGGGCTTTCTATTTGATTGTATCGAAAGGCCCAATGAATTGGGATTTCCCTATTGGGCCAAGTCATTTCGGGGCAAGCGGGTCATTAATGATGAAGAGGATGAGCTTCAAGAGAATGATTCAGAGTTCTTCCAAAGAACAAGGTTTTTTTTTGAATAAGCCAATTCATTTGGGACCCTGCGGATCCACTCTTTTT